>JANHFO010010398.1:75150-98601 GCA_032468095.1 Pareas carinatus | reverse complement strand
GGGAAAGGGGGAAATTTTTTTTTCTAAAGATTGCTTAAAGATTTCTCTTTCTTTTATGTGTCTTGTTTTTTTATATTATGTATTTTCTCATATTTCTTAATAAAAACTTTTTTATAAAAAAAAATTATTCATGGTAGCTTTTGTGTGGTTGCAATTAGTTTAAATTTGACCTGTGTTCACTAAAACCACTTCAATTTCTATTTGTTATGTTATCTTGAAGAAGAAGTTTGTCTTTGCCATTGAAACAATGTATTCAATTATTTTTCATTTCCCCTTGAACCTATGCAAATAGTTCTCTCTGGTGCTACTTAGTGCAAACAATGTATTATATTGAAATTGAAGCTGGAAAATTTCTATTGCCCTTTGATTCAATAGGCTTAATGGCATGGGCTATGTGGGGTTAAGCGTGAAGACAAATGAAATTCAACTGAGTTGTTTTTTATTTGCTTACATCCAATAGACAGACTCTCGCCGGATTAAGGCTATGTTCTTCTAACTTGGGAGATTCTAGGGTACGCTTCCCTGAATCTTTTTCTCCCTCCCTCATCCAGTTCAGGACTACACATTCTCTTATTGTGGGCCCTTCTTTTGGAAATGTATTGTCTCCTCCCTGGGAAGCCACCCTGCAATTGCCAAGATTCCCCTCCCCCTTCTGCTTCAGCTGCACATTCCATCATATCATACTCACAAATAAATGGTCAGAAACACCTGCCCCCCCACATTTCTAAGCAATTACACCTTCAAAGAGTCACTTGCAGCATTGGCAAGGAGCAAGAAAGACGAGGAAACCTAGGAGATAAAGGGCACGTTGACTAACAGAATTTAGAAATTTTTTGAGACTTTGGAAAAACTTCAGAGAAGAGCAACAAAGACGACTAGGGACCTAGAGACTAAAGCATATGATGAACTGTTGCAGGAATTGGGTGTGGCTAGTCTGGTGAAAAGCGACAGAGGAGTCATGATTTGCAGTGTTCCAATATTTGAAGGGCTGCCACAAAGAAGAGAGGATCAACCAATTTTCAAAAGCTCCAGAAGACAGGATAAGAAGCAATGGATGGAAACTAAACAAGGAGAGAAGCAACTTAGAACTAAGGAGAAATTTCCTAACAATGAGAACAATCAACCAGTGGAACAACTTGCCTTCAGAAGTTATGGATGCTCCATCACTGAAGGCTTTGAAAAGGACATGTGGACAGCCACATGTCTGAAATGGTCTGCTTGAACAACAGGTTGGACTAGAAGATCTCTAAGATCCCTTCCAACTATGATTCTAAAAACTATGATCTGGTCATAGTATCCTAGCGTATATCTTCTGATGACAAAGCAATAGACAGACTTCCTGCATGACTCTGTCACATCTCCTAACTCATCCACTCCTGGAGTTTAATAAAATACATTATTTAATAATCCAGATACTGGGTGCAGAGTTAAAAGACAGACATAAACATGGAACAAGGTAAAACAAAGTGAAAGAAACAAAATTAAAGCTAAGAACAGAAGGAAAGAGACAACATTACATCAGCATTCTCCAACTTACCCTCCTATTTTGTAAAACTACAATCCTCATCATCTCCAACCATGTTGGCTGTTAGAAATAGTGGGTAATGTAGAGAAATACATCTGGAGAATATTAAAAGAGTGCAGTAGCTATTTAAATAGTAACCCAATGCATATATACCTAATCCAGCTTCCAGTCAATTCAATATAGAAGTGGGTCACTGGTATTTTTCTCGTACTGCAAAGCTGTGAGAGCCGTATTTAAAATGAGGTAGTATCATGTAGTTTCTGAATCTGCATGAGGAAGTAGCTGAATCATGACTAAATAAAGTTGGAGAGAACCTGCCTTGCACAATGAAAAAGGCCTTTTATAGTTCTTTTGCATATGTCAATAAGCTGAAAAGAGAACAAGACTACCAGACGGAAGGAGATGGAAGGTTCTCAGTTATAATAGCACTGGCTGTCTAACAAGGAGTAAATTCCAGAGCTGAAAAAAGTTTTTATTTTCCTGAAATCCTACCTATTCATTAATTTTAAGCTCCACAGATAGAGGAGAATGTTATTTGAGATAGAATTAAGCGACTGAGAAATAAATGTGATTAAGAAGCAGCTGAGATTTTAGCTCCAAGATCTTCAATGTTATTCCACATTACACTTTTGAACAAGAATAGTTACAAAAAGTAGTTTTTTCCTACTTGTAGAGAAGAATGCCTTGTGTAATCTGCTACCAGATTTATTGCACTGAGTCAAACAAGACTGAGAGCTTTTTGTTTAAAAAAAAACGCCCACTAAAATGCTATTTGAAGTTATAGAATTCTGAAAGGATGCTTCAGCTCAGTGCTCTTCAACCTTTCAGATTGTACCACTTTTAGGACACAACAATATTCAAATACCACTAGTGGCTTAGCAAGGTGTCAAAAACTTGACCAAAAATAAAAAATAAAACGTGATAAAGTACACCTACTTACCACACTTTTAATGGGAAACCTGTGCTAGTCAGGTCTTCTTCTTTCCCTCTCGTCTCTTTCACTGCCTGCTGGGCTCTCCTTCCATGGTCTCTGCTTGTCTCACAGAAGCCTCTCTTCTATCCCCTTCTCTCTCTCAGGCTTGTCCCACAGAATCTTCTCTTCTGTTTCCTTGTCAATTTTTTTCCTTTCCTCTCCCGCCAAAATCTTTTATCCTTTACTCTCCCCCTCTCCTTTTATCTTCTAAGCCCGCCACTCTGAGGCTCAGCTGACTCTCTCACCCCAATGAAGTGTGCTGCTCCTGCCGATAGCAGAGGCTGCACCACACAGGCATGAGTCATCTGGAGCTGTAGCGTTGCCGAGGCTCTGCTGAGGATGCAATATCAGAGCCTGTGGCTCCAGCTGATAACTAAATAACTAAGATCCTAGTTCACTTTCATGTTTGCATTCACCCATTCATCTATGCAACTAAGAACATGCCCAAATGAGTTGAAACCACACGTGTCAATGCTGCACCCTCAGCAGTCTCAGCAGCACCGCAGCTCTAGTCAATTCATCCCCAATTCTGTGCAGTGCAGTCGCCACTTCAGCTCATTCCCCCCTACACGTCTCTCGAGTCTAGGACATGGACGTCGCATACCATCTGCCAGGTACCAAAGTACCACCAGTGGTACATGTACCACAGGTTGAAAAGTCCTGCTCTAGCTGATCTAACTCCCCAATGCAGCCCATCTCAAAGAAACAGAGATGGGCAGGGGCACGCATTTTTCAAACTCAATTCCACCACAAATCCTACTTCATTTTTGAACAGATCACAGCAATCAGCAGTCAAATCAGAAATGTAGTACCTACCATGCTTCCCCAAAAATATGACACGGTCTATTCATTTTTGCTCCAAAATACACACTAGGGCTTATTTTCGGGGAAACTCGGTAACCCAGGACACTGATCACAATCCCTCCAATGTGTGCATCCTTGCTCTGCCCAACATGCAGTTTCTGCCCGTGGCTATCTCGGTGATGGGCAGAAACGATCCCTGAGGTCGAGGGAGGCTATCGATATGTTGCCAAATCCAGGATGTCGATCCGAATAGTTTCTCATTTGGTTCGACGTCCCAAATTTGGTAACATATCGATAGTCGCCTCACCCCTTTACCACCAGGGATCATTTCTGCCTGTCACCAAGATAGCAACCGGCAGAAACCACGCATTGCGCAAAGCGAGAGTCCAGCTCCTTCTGCCTATTTTGCTCCTGGCTTGTTTGCAATGGATGTACTACAGATAAGCTTAGCTAGGGCTTATTTTCGGGGTACAGCTTACATTTACGAGTAGCCTGAAAAATCATGCTGTTATTTTCGGGGAAATACGGTAGTGTGAAAAACCAGTTTACAACATTGGAAGAATAGAAGGTTTTGGCCCAAACCTCATCCTGGAGTCCAGCCACACTCTCAGCCTAGGAAAGAGGCAATGGTAAACTACTTCCCAGTCTTGCTAAGAAAACTCTAGGGACTTTGTTCAGGCAGTTACCAGGAGCGAACACTGACAGAAAATAATCCCCTGTATTTACTTCCACATATGTAATTATGCAGAGTCCCTGAATAGAACTAGGATGTATTTCCCCAAACTTTCCCCTCCATTTTGGGATGGACAACAATTTAGGCAGGGATTTACAAATTATTCTGGAGAGCTGCCAGCTACCCACAAAGAAGCCAAATAAAATAACATTCTTTGAAAACCTTTAATCAGCAGTGATTAAAGCCAAAAAAGAATTACACCTGCCAATTAAAATCAGCAGTGATGGATATATCTATTTTGGCAACTTTTGTTCTATATTATCATATAAAAACTATTTTCTTAGGAACCTGCTGTACTGCAGTAGACAAAATTTTACTTTAAAAACAAATGGCTCTTTGTTCCTTATTTCACCCTCTTAACAATGTGCCCGAAATCTTCTTAAAATGATTTTTTAAACAAAATCTAGCAAATTAAATGAAATCATGAAAACCAAGAGATACATAACGCCTATTTTGTTTAGGTTTGTTAACCTTCTCCTATATTAGTTTTTTTCTATTATAAAAGTTTTTTCAGGCATTTTAGGGGGGGGATTTTGATCAGTTGCCCTTTCCAGCTGATAAGATACTTCCAACCAATCCCACATCAAAGTATGTGTAAATGGGATCCAAAAAGAAGAGGAGGAATATGGAAGTCGATATATATTTTATAAAACAATCAATACATTGACCACGCAAGAGGTTCAAGACATTATGCCGATTTTTGCTTCCTTGAATGCCCTGCTTTTCGGAAAGTGTTTTTTCCTTTGAAGGCCTGCTTCTGCCCCAGTCTAGATTTGCCCTGCCATCGTGATCCCAGAGGCCTAAAGGTAGTCTGTCTTTTGCCTCTTGGCTGTCCTGCGACCTGGGGCTGCTTATGTTTCACATTCTGCGGCCTCTTATGCTTCCTTGTATTCCTCTGCTGCTGGTTCAGCTTCCCCTGGCGGCGTTGAGGAGCGTCTCTTTGTGACTGCCTTTGTTGACCAGACTTCTTGTGTTTCACTGTGGTTTTGGCCCTCATACGCTCTTGACTCTGATCTCGCACCAAATGCATGTGTTTGTATTTTTTCTTGGGTGAGGTGGACTGGCTGAGTCTTTGTTTCCTCTTTCTGCTTTGTGGGAACAGATCTAGAAAGAGTGGAATACAATAAAAGCAAGTTAACAAGAATCATATTTATATTCTCAATACTTTAAAAAAAAGAATGATCTTAAGGTAACAACAATTTAGATCTTAGGGTTTTCAAACAGGAAGTAACAGACCTCTCAGAAAAAGGAAAAACAGCCTTAGAAAAAGACACAGCTTGTAGCATTATGAGAATCAAGAGCGAAAGCTTGGTAATGGGTTGTTGGAAAATCATTTCCTCCCCAAATTCTCCCTCTTGCACCTGTATTTGTCCCTTGAAAGGAAGGAGTAGACACCTTCAGTCAAAGTATGGCAGCAGCTCTCACTGAGAATCAAATGAATGAGGCAAGCAGACGCTCTTCCTCCTTCCCCAGGACAGATGCATCGGAGGGTTACTTTAGAGAACCAAAGTTCAGGTTGTGAGCAACTGTGCCCACCATTTAAAAGTCTACCAATTAAGCACCGACCTTCATCTGGCTCTTCCCCAACTTCCTGACGGTAATATTCCACATCATCGTCAGAGGGCTCCTCTACATTTTGCTGCTCCTGCATTCCAGGGTCCTCAGCATCACTGTCTTCCCCTACTGCTTGCTCCAGATTCCTCTTCATCCCTGCCAGACTCTTCTTCCTGTCACCAAGGTCAATCTCCATGAGTGCTCGGAGCCAATCTTCTCAACCCAAAGGGACATTCCCTGCTCCCAGTTATACTCTTGGAGAAACACATGCCCGGAAGAGAAGTTTTCCCTCTTCCCTCCCCTTACCGATTAGCTTGCTTTTGTGCTTTTTTGTGGGCCACATCTGCCTCTTGCTTCTGCCGTCGTTGAGCCTTGAGCTGCAGCTTTTCTTCTTTTCTGGCCAAGGCTTCTTGGATCTCTTCTTCACTCTTGTGAACTGGGAGAAGGCACAGAACATTAAGCAATGGGAAGTTGCACAGGGAATAGTCACTATGGTCAGGCAGATAACTTCCCTGTTCATTCACTTATGCGGACATTGAGGCACTGAAAGGGGCAGGTATAATCTGTCTGCTATGATGAGCAGCAACGCATACAGCAATAACTGAGTTAAGTCTCAGAAATGTTTTGACTGCTGAAAGACAGATCAATTTATAGGAAGACAGGGAGCTACCTTGCAATGATAGATTCATCTAATTGATTATACTGACTGATAGCAGCTCTGTAGTGTTTCAGGAAGTTTTATTGACCAACCTGGAAATGACACAGCAAATGTTCTTTATAGAGTAGCTCAACAGAAGAACCAACTAGCCAGAGAGGTGGTAGTGGACTCCCCCTTCAGTATCTCTACAGGTAATCCTCAGGTTATGACAATTCACTTAGTGACTGTTCAAAGTTACATCACACACACCAAAGTACTCACAACACAGTCCCGAAGTTATGAACGTTGCAGTACCACAGCAGTCTTCAACCTTACGTCCAGAGACACTGCAACAATTGCCCTGCCTTCCCCCACCCCGTCACAGGGACCCAATAGGCACCGGGCCTGTGGAGACTCGCTTACCTTGTGAAGATCTCCATGATCAAGCAGGCTATCTCCTCTCCAGTCTCTCTGCTCCAAAAGTGGTAAGGTGAAAGCAGAGGCAGAGCAGGATGAGTGCGCCCTGCTTGGCTTTGCTGATTCATTGAAGCTGCCAGAGCAGGCCACCGGATCTGCTTTTGGAACACCGGGCATTCTTGGTGAGTCTGAAGGAGCTGAGACCATGCCCCTGAAGACTTTCATTCATTTGCAAAGGCTTTTGGTGCAGAGACTGGAAGCGTTCAGGGAAGCAATTTGGAGCCACTGCAGGCCTCCATTTTCTGTGACAATAGGTTTTGTTGCAAAGACTGGAAACCTTCAGGAAAACTAATCTTGGCTCCTTCAGACTCACTAAGGCTGCCCAGTGCAACTGTAGGAGGGAGGCTGAAGATCTTTGCAAGGTGAATCTCCAAAGGTCCACCGACTGCGGGACGCGGAGGGGCAGAATGAGGAGGAGTAATTATGGAAACACCAGGGGAGCATGACCCCACAGAGTCGGGGAGGCTTTGGGTGGTCTGAAGCAGGTGGCCTGTTCCATCACTAGCACACACACACCCGGGGTCTTCCTCACCCCAAGATACCTCATGTGCACTTAACAACCTGCGCATTTGAATAGCGAATGCATTTGAGAAAGCAGGGAGTGATCACATTCATTTAACGTGATTCACTCAAACGAATCCTTGGGTTGCAAATGTAATTGGCAGCCTCTATTACATTCGTAATGTGAGGATTATTTGTATTCTAGCAGAAGTTAGAAATGATCCATCTGGGATTGTTTAATCAGGATGCCTGCGCTGAGCACTGTAGGTTGGTCTTGATGGCCTAAATCACTCTGTCCAACTCTAGGATTTGATGAATGTGCTTGCATAAAACCAGCTGTGCCTCAGACCAATGGTATAGCAGACATCCACCACATACACATCCCAACTGGATCTGCCTAGAAATTTACAACCCTTTAAATTTCAATTCCTTCCAAATTGGAAGTGATCAAGCAGTGGTTCTGTTTTAAACTACAAAGTGCACAGGGGCTACAACACTGAATTTGGCCTTGGATGTTTTGGAGGCCTAGGTTATTAGATCCAGGAGTGCAAGAGGTAGTTGAGGTGTTCTTAGCTGGTGGGTTCAATTCTCTCTCATACACACATTTTTCAAAAGTGCAAACATCCAAGGCTAGTCACCTCATGTTTCTTAAAACAGGTCCATGGTATATGTTCATTAGCACCTTCAAAGCACAACACTGATTTCCCCAATAATTTTGCTCCAGTTGAAAGAATCTTGCAAAAAGGGAGAAATGTTTGCAACAGTACTGGAAGAGTAACTGCACTGATGAAATTATCCTTCAATTATCCTCTAATTCATACAGCACACGACCCTAGGAAAAGTGTTCTTGAATATGCCTCCATCAATACTCTGGTTATGCTCAACAGAAGGAACCAAAACAGAAGAGCCACGATACTCACTGAAACTATGGTAGAGTACATTGCCTTGACCTAGTCCTTCTTCCAATTTGATGAACTGCAATGTCATGCGAGGGCCAATCTGGACAGGGAGACAGCACATGAGAGAGACAAAGACATTGAAATTCAGGCATCTTGAGCAGAAAGGCTGCAGCTGTCTGGGGAGGCATTTCGTAGCCAGATAAACAGATAAACAGACAAACCCAATCATCTACAGGATCAGAAGAGCTGGGTTTTCTGCCCCATGGTAGATCCATGTTCACCCAACTCTTTTTTTAGTATAATCACTAAGAATTTTTACATAAGTAAAAGACTAATGTAAAGAAAAAATACAAAGAACAAAAAGCAGAACCTAGAAAGAAAATAAACAAGAATCAGAACACTAAGCAGATTTAACCTACTTTTCAACAGTTATAAACAAACTCATCATCACTCCTCCCTCCTTGATTTTATGAAACATCCCTTCAGTTTATTTTTTTTTTCAATCACATCCATTTATTATCCACTTTCACTCTTTTCTTTCAGCAAAAAGCCCATAAAGCATTTCCCCTCTTTTAACACTCTCACTCAACTCTCTAGTACAACATTCCTGACTGACCTCAGTGAGTCGGACTGCACTCTGCTGGGCCTTCATGTTCCCACGACCAGCACAGGCCTGAGGCAGTTCCGTGATATTGTGACTGCCATCTTGCTCAGCTTCGCTCTCAGAGAGATTGATGTCTCTGCAGGCCAGGGCAACAAAACAACACATTTTTGTACTTTCTAGCATGACTGTCATCAACACAGAAAATAATTCCCACTCTGATGTGTTCAACTACAATCCCCTTCAATCTCAGTTAGCATAGTACTAAGTGGAGTTTGGAGGACCATCATGCTGAGGTAGGATAGGTTGATTACATGAGTGCATGTACTATAAAACAAAGACAAGACACAGCCCGGCCTTCAAATTATCTCCCCTTCTCAAGCCTCTGCAGAATTCCCCTCAGGATTCAAAAGGAAGCTAAATTTTAGATGGAAGAAGCAGATAGACAGCTTCTCTTTCTCACCTGACCAATAATTCACTGATGTCATCCAGGTGATTCATGTTAGGAAATTTCTCTTGCAGGAGCTTCTTTAACCCTTTGCTCATGCCTACTGGTACTACTTTCAGGCTGCTACAAAATACAGGAGATGGCTGTGAGCAGATTTCATCAGGGGGAAAAAAAGCATATTTCACTACAACTGTGTTGGGGGAGGACACAGGGGAAACAGTTTAAACGTTTCATTGTCAGGAGGCTTAATTAGAGAACTACTTGAAAATTTACACAGAGTTTTGCATTTAATTTCCCATTTACTTACTATTTATATTGTTCAATAAACTGCCTTAAATGTTAAGGAACAGATACTGGTTAATAATTAAGATATGAATATTTTGATGGGTTTTCTTCTTTTTTGCTTTGGAAAGGAAAGATTTCTGAGCTTATTAGACAAAACTATAGCCACCCATTATAAAAAGTTCATTTTTCACTGGTTTGGAAACATCAGAGCGTTTACTGAAAGATAAGATCAGAGACACATCAGTAGACTTATACTCTCATCATCTGCATCCAGTTTAGATAGGACTTTGTCTGTGTCTGCAACGGAATCTGCAGCTCCATTGCGGAGAGTTGGAAAACCTTGCCTCCTGCTTCCCAATTCACTGATCTAGAACTTCCATCTCCTTCTACCCCTAATTGGCATGCTCTAGCTGGCTGAGGATGATACGGATTGGAGTCCAGTTCATCTGTAGAAGCCAAGTTAGGGAGAGCTGGTGTGGGACATGAACTCATATTTAAATTTCCAAATCTCTTAAGGTATCTACAAACCTACCATGAAAATAACAAAAGGACACATAGGTTTCCCTTAGCTTCCAACTTACCTAGAAGGACTGAATACCTTGGAGTGTCTACTCATACCAGTGTAGAACTGTGGGGCATTTTAATGAATTATTTACATCAAGGGATTCCTGCACAGGACATTTCAACTTATCAGAAGCAAGAGTGATACAGAGCAAAAATTAAAAGCAACTTACTAGTGGCGGAATTCCATTAACTGGGTGTCAGGATTATAATTAACCAGAACACAGCGTTTGATGGTATTTAAACTGACCTGATATGTAGGAAGAAAGAATAGCACACATGGTGAAACTGAGGATCCAAAAACTCAAGTCCTGTCTTGAAAAGCAACCTGAGGTTAAGATTTTCCAGCTGCCAACAATCAGTACTCAAATTACTTCCCAATGATAGAATTTCCAAGCCCAAGAGTTCTTATATCCAATTCTAAGCTACCATTGATATAAAAATCTCTGGAAGGTAGAGGGACTGAGGAAAACTTGGAAAATTCCTATTTTCTTCACTGAACATATCTGAAATGTTTCTGGAGCATTTTATCTCCATAGTATACAACTCCAGGTTCTCAAAAATCACATTTATTTCTTTGTTGACTAAAAGCCATATTTAACCCAGGCAGTGAGAATAAGCTTTATCCTATGTCTTCCCTCTCTCTTCTGCCATTAGAAACGATCACTAGGTATATTTGAAAGGGGGAACTACATTCAACTTGAGAAGTTGAGGAGGAGAAGGAGGAGGATTTAAAACTAAATAACCGTCTTCTATTTCTGCATTTATAAAACTTGCAACCCAAAGTTAACAAGGACTCATTGTTCCAAACACCAAACATCCAGCAAAATGGGTGATAAAGGTTTGATGCATCAGTGCGTTTACTTTGGAAGGAAATCACAGAACTGTCATCCAAGATACGCTATCATCACTTGCATCTGGATCAAAATTATCCTCAGGAGCTTGAACCATATCTTCAATAATTAAGTCACTATTTAGGTTTCATCTACCAGCCTATTAGAGGGATCAGGTTCTCCTGGACAAGATTTAGCTCAATCCCCCAATTCAATTTTTAGGCAGCAATGTTATCACAAGGGCAGGAATCAGACCAGAGGAGTCTGAGTAGCAAACTAATCACCTAATTAGCTTCCCAATCTTCAAGCTTGATTATACTCACTTTGTGAACATTGATGGAGGGAAACATGTTTTGGAACATAGTGGCCATGACTTTGATGTGCATGCCCTCAGTGCCAAAGTTGTTGAGCACTAGGAGAGGAGGATGGGTAAACTGTTGTTCATGCATTCGATGCCGCTTCAGAGATGACACAACATCTTTGATGAGTGAATACTGTTGAAAACAACAAACACAGACAAGTGAAAAATACATCCTTTTTTAGAGATGTCTCTATTTCTAGGACTGCCTCAGATTTTCAGCTTTTATTTAAAACAACCTACATAAAATCTGTATTCTTCATGCTAGTAAGTAGAAGTTTGAAAATAGATGAACTACTCTCTGAAATCTCAGAAACCAGATAATGACAATGTCCAACAGTGGCCAGAATAAGATAGAAAATAAATTATTCATGGTCATTCTATATGAATAATACACAAAGCTTTCAAATTCAATTACTTTGTTACAGGAGGAGGAGGAGGAGGAGGAGGAAAAAGAGGAGGAGGAGAACTACTCTGCATCCAAGCAGAGAACACACTAGGGAACACATCTGCAATTCTGTATACTATCCATAGGAAACAGCAAGCAGTTGAAATCATAAGCACAGCATCTCCTTCCATGACAAATTCCAGAGTCAGCTCTAATTTTACCCAGCCTATTCCTAGATAATATAATCCCTCTTGGTACCTGAGTGACTCTGAAGGTCAGTGTCGGTCCACCAGGAAGGCGCAGGAGTCTCTAAGAGAGAAATCAGCAGGAAGGAGCATTAACTCCAAAGTACTAATAGTGCAGGATTCAAGAGCTTAAGGCAGGCCAGAACACTAACAGTGTATAGCTCTTACTTCTGTTTCACTTCCAATGGTATGGACACTCTTAATACAGATGCATCAATGCGTTTACTTTGAAGTAAGAATCACAGAATTAAATCAGCAAAACAATTGTCATTATTTGCATCTGGTAAGCAGACAGAATTAAGATAATGCACTGGACAAAGAAAACTGTTCAAGAAAGAAACATTCGACCACTGTGAAAGCAGGAGCTTTCAAACTACATAATAGTGATTGCTAAATATTTGTTTGGTACAATTTTATTTCTTCACAATTGCTGCTATCTGGATTCCTTAGGAAGCCCCAAAGCAGAAAAATGAGCACAAGAGTCTTCCTGCTCCTATTTTCCCATAATCAGCTTTTCCTCCAATATTAATATGATTACAGATAGTTCTCACCAAGTGTTAACTCAGCAACTGTTCAGGCTTGCTCAAAGTTATGATGGTACTGAAAAAGGAGATTTAAGTTCTTTCAAGTTAAGGCTGGTACAGCACCCCAATTCAATGGATTGAAGACCTGGTGTAATTTGTGACTTCAAAATCAGTTGCTCACTAGATGTAGGTTATGTATCGCCGAGTATAATAAAATAGTGTGTATTTGGTATGTTTAATTAAATAAGAGCCTTTTTCTTTACCACAAGTTAACTCTTGCCTTTTTAAGAAGCAAAGTCCCAAATATTGTATAAATCCTCAAAGACAAGTGCCTCTATCTCATCATTTTGACTTCCCTATCTTATTTCCAGCTTACACTATCCAGTATGAAGCTTTACAATATTAATAGCTTTATTTTCAATTATTTTTTTACAGTCCTCAACAAGAAATAAATTTGTTACTACATGTACATACTTGTCATGAAACTGTTTCACTACAACTCCAAAGTCTTTCTTCTACTCATTTACTAGAAGCTACAAAATTTTATCCTGACTGATTCAAGAGGAGGATTAGTGGCAGTGAAGCTTTCTTATTTAATTTTACATATATCTAACAGGGCCGATTTGCCACATTCAACCAGGGAGATGGCCATCTTCTAGGTATCTCATTTTCACATTGGGTGGCAACAAGATGTAACAGCATTGCATGAAAACTGAACCTATTCTCCATGTCAGCACATGTTCCAAATTCTCTCCAAAATACTATTATTGAACAGAGGTCCAGATTAGACTACTGCAGTTAGCACAGACATTCAGGTTCATAGGCTCATAAAATGGAATATTTTCTTAATATATCACTTACAAAGTTGATGCTGGTAGGATTTTTTGTGAAGACCAGGAAATGAGTTATACCCAGAGGTCCAGCTATTGTCACAAAATCTTTCAAAGAATTCTTCTTCCGTACCTGAAAAAGGCAGAACTGTGACTAGAACCGCTCCATTGTCTGGTATGCTTTGGGAACAAAATCTAGGATAAAATATCTTTAAAATTAACTCTATTTCATTAATAGAAATAAACAGCTTTACAAAAACAACTGAAGATTAGACTGGTCTGCCTAGCTGCCTATGTGATGTTATAACATTTAACCAAGCTATGCTTTCCTTTTCTACTTACAACCTCTCATTCTTTTAACTGCTGCCCTCACCTCATTTTATAGTTTGCTTTGAAAATAAAATGCAAGCACTAGCAATTATAGCTTGAATAAAATGTGAAAACGCTTTGCACAACACAATTGTTTTCATAAACATGTAAATCTGGATAATTAATATTTGCTTTTGGAAAGATTTTCAACTGTTTGTATAGAATTTATAAAATGTTAATGACCCAATATCAATGACCAACATTCCAGTCCTGATTGTGGTTGTTAACAGAGTACCACTTGTAAAGCAATTATTTCCATGAACCACAGCAGCATTTCATGGCAATTAATAATTTCACCTTGAGGCTGGTAGCAGTATAGGGCTCCATCACTCGTCGAACATCTTGCATGAGTTGCTCTATATTCTTGCCAATACGACCACGATGAAACACAAAGGAGTGAGGCACAGAGCCATATTCCTCCTGAGATCGATGCTGGGCAGCTACTCGTTCCTTCTTTTGATTCTTGGTCTGAAATAGAAAAATGAATTGAACGAAGAACACTAGTAGGGTTCAAGTTAGGCAAAACAAAACTCCATACCAAATCTATTTTCTAATTTTAGGTTACTCCTATGATAAGTTTGTTCTGGAAACATGCAATAATGGACATTCTCCTAAAAACTCCAGAGCAGCAAGGAATTTTAAGTATTTCAAAATCAAGCAGGTCATAAAAGCAATTTTACAGTACTAGTTGCAGTTCATTTGTTTGGAATTACCCAGATATCAAAAGAAAAGTAAGCCAGTTGCAGGGAAAGTTAATGGGCGAAATGCTTCTATCAATGTGTAGAAAAATATCTCACAACCTCACAGTAAGAAGCAGAGCAACTTTATAATCAGGGCGGATTTCAATCAAGGGCGAATTTTCTCACAAGACACACCCATGTAATCTTCTCGAGCACAGGTGCATTCAAGCAATCTCGCATCAGGCCGACGATGAGTTTTCCAAACTCTTATCACTCGCTCGTTGAACTTCCCATTCCTAAGACTTCGAATCCCGCCTCGTCCTTCTGTCGTTCCACTTCTTCTCAAGGCCCCCTCGCTCTCCATTTCCGCCACCCGCGTCACAAAACGTGAGCTCGGCCACAAATTCGACATCTCCCCAAACCTTGCGAGGCGTTCTCCCCCCTCCCCCCCGCCCCCCGTTCTCAGTCCTCACCTTGCTGGGCCTCCCCATAGTACGCGCGAAGTCCCCGCGCTCCTCTGGCCGCGACAACGCGGGACACGCGCACTTCCGGCCTCGAGTGCACCGAAGCGCTTCCCCGCCTCCCCAGACAGAAGAGTTCCGGTTTTCAACCAGGCAGCGTGCGCTACCAAAATAACCATCCGACGGGTCTCTTGCGCGCTTTAATAAACGACGCGTGAATGTCAGTTTAATATAGATATTCCACGATGTTTTTTCCTCTGTCTCAGAAGTTTTTTATAGCACGAGTTAGACAAAAGGCGCTGTAGAAAATTGAGGGATGATGATGATGATGATGATGGTGATTGAAGTTATGATTAGACCCGCAGGCGTGCTTCTCCCCAGGGTAAATTAGACCTGGCTAACTTAGAGCTTTGTAGAAAATCCAGACTGCAAAAATCCAGACCGCCATTAAATGGAAACAGCGTGGATTTTGGTTGTTGCGTCTTCTCGATCATTGGAGACCGAGTCGGCACTAGAACCATAAATTAGTGGCAAAATTGAAATGTGTCTATTTTTGCTCTGGTCAACTACAAACAGCCAAGGCACAACAAGGCTCGTGAATGCAACGGAGCGCTAAAAAATGAAGAACTCTAAACCAGCGGTGGTGAGGGTAGTATTAAGGAGGTCGTATTATGGGTGTGCATGTTCTCCTGCCTCAGGATTATACTCGAAGCATCTAACGGATTGGGGTGAGATCCTTGAACGTTGACGTCGTTATAATGCTAAGACATTTTTTTCGTCGCTTCTGCCACAGCCTGACACGCGTCTTTGCATTTGTCTTCACGGAACCTGTTTTTCCTCCCAAGAACGAGCAGAGCAACTGCGCGACGTTCCCTGCCCGTTGCTCTGCTGAGCAGCCCCGGGAACTTGAGCGACGCTCCCCGGTATCCTAGGCAACGGGGACGCTGCAGCCCGCAGCCCCGCAGGCTGCAAATAGAGAGTCGGTGGCGCCGGGCAAGCCAGGACCCGCCTGGAAGGGACGGCGAGAGGAAGGCGCGCGGAAGGAAGGTCCGGGGACAGGGGCCGCGCCCCGGGCGCGATCCTCCACCATTGCCCCATTTTCTCTTTCCTCCGCCGACAGGCTTTTTGCATGGCAAGCTCTGCTCGCTGCTAAAGGGGAGCCTTGCTTCCCTGCTCTTCCTGCTCAGCTGCTTCGTTGTCCCATTGCTTACACGCGTTAAACCTTCCTCAGCTTCCCCATCCATCCATCATTCTGCCCCTTTTCATTCAAATAATAAATAGGTTATAGTCTCTGCTTTCCCCTTTCCCCCTCCAGTTCATCCCAGGTCAGTACAGGTGAAGTGGTTTTCAGCCACCAGCCCTCTGCCCCACATGCAACACACAAATACCTTACCGTGCATTTATTTGCTACTGGGACATGACTTAGCACACACACCCTTTCTGTGTTTGTCTCATGCCATTTTTCTGACACTGCTCCAAAGGTTAGTTTGAGCCTCACATTCCCCATTCACTCTCTGGCCACAGATTGCCAGGATCTGAAGGGCATTTTATTCTTTCCATTGCCATTTCACTGTTCTGATACCCTGCCAAAGAGCAAAGGGTTGATGGAAGAGCTAAGTCTACTGCATCAGGCTTGAGATGGCATCATTGCTTGACTGAATGCATCTTCCCATGGTCCTGTTTTCAAGACACAGCTCAGTAATCCTTGGGGTCAAACTGAACAGGAAAAGCACCTAATTTCTTGCCGGCTTTTGCTGTGAAAACCCTGTGCTCTTTCCATGCAGGCATAATTCAGAGACCTTAATAACATTGAGACCTCTTTGAGTGCAGCAGAGCTACATGGTTTCTGAGCCTGAAAGGCTTTTTTTAGATCAGCTGCAGTCAGAGTGGTGGACGGGCCCTGTATTCCTTTCACTGCTACAGCATCAAAACCTTGGATGAAACAAGGAGAGTTCATTTGCTGGATGCCTCTTTCACTGCTTGGCCTTCTATGCCTCTAGGAGGTATTGTGAGGTCATAAGTGGGTTCTAGGTGTGTCTCATAGAAAACTGTCCCCAGAATCTGTACAAATTCACAGCCTAGCTATGTGGGAGATGGAAACCTGGAACCTTCTGCTGTAGCATACCACTACCTCTCTCAAAACAAGACCAAGGAAAATCATCTGACTCTTTCATTCGGATTCCCTTCTACCATCCAGGCCCATCATTGCCTTTGAGTTTTTTCCATCCTTGGCATTTTTAATTGAAGTTGGTTGTTCTACCTTCTTTCTGTAAAGCTCATTGCCTTATACAATCTTATTCAGACACATCTCTTTGCATCGATTGTACCCATAAGGAAGTATTCGTTTTCTAATACTTACACTGCCAGGAAAAATGAGCCAGTTTTCAAAGTCAGTTATATCTGAGTACAACACCTGCCTATAACTTGCACTTTTTTGTCACTTTGCTCCTGGCATTCACAGAAGTGAGTAGGAACTTCATGCTCTAGAATTAATTTGACCTAGTGCATGCACACACACACACACCAACAAGCCAGAGTTCATGGGTCTTGGCCATGGCCTCAGAAGCAGTGAAAGTGATTGTGCGTTGCCGCCCTTTAAATGAACGTGAAAAACAGCTTGGTTGCAAGGTAGTAATTAATATGGACAGTGCCCGTGGTCAGTGCTTCATTCAGAACCCTTCAGCTGAAGATGATCCTCCCAAGCAATTCACTTTTGATGGGGCTTATTACATGAACCACAATACAGAACAAATCTACAATGAAATTGCCTATCCGGTGATAGAGGTGAGTGAAACTGATCAGGTGTTATTGGTGTCAGATACAAATTAATTACAGTACATAAATCTTGCAGATATAAGCAGATCATGGCCAATTGTTGCTGAATTAATACGATTTAAATTGGATTAATATGGTTAAAACTGGGTGGGATCACCCAACACTTTAAGCCATATCCGGTAGTTCAGAAACTACATTCTGTCTCGGTCTGTACAATATACTTGACTATGCCAAGAATGGGGTAACCAATCAACTGTGGATTAACGTTTTAAATTAAAATGGTCCCTGGCTTGTTTTAGGCAAAATTGACTTTCCCTGATCAATTGTATCACATAAACTCCTAAACTAGACAACTCCTACTCAATCATCTTCAAGGGAAAAAAAATCAAAGATACAGTGTCTGAAGAAGCTGGCCTCTCCCTTATAGCTCAGTGCTTGATAGCTCAGAACATTCCTCCCAAAGACTGATGGATTGCAGAAACAAGCAATGCCCACTGTTGTCTGCCTGGAAGAGGTTCGTGGTATAGTGATACTATAACTTTGTTCTAGCCTAAGAGCTTATAAAATTTAAAAGAAATAGAAGGGAAGATGGGGATTCTCTATTCTATTCTCAAAATAGTGACCTCAAACACAGTAGCTATTTGGAGTAAAGGTTGGCATTAGACCAAGAAAAACTACTCTGCTTTGAGACTATTTGTCATCTCTAGATTTGACTATACATGTGATTGTGGCTTGTTATATAGGCTCCAAATTATCTAGGATTAGATTTTGACCATTCTTGATTTTTATTAGAGTACAGTACACTGCTCAGAATCATAGCAAATTATAAATTGGGCAGCCATACAAATTTCATTAAAAAAAATAAATATATAAACATAATATTCTGCAATGTAGTAGCTGCTTGTGCTGGGACAAATGAGAAAATCCTAGTTTTGATGTGTAACTGAAAAAGATGAGCAGAGGTTGCCTTCTCAGTGGGCTGGAGGCTGGCAGAGGATATGGTTACTTGCACCTGAGAAATGATTAGTTATACTAAGGGAACTTGATCATGTAAATAAGCTATCTGAGTGGTTGTAGTCTGCTAGAATCACTCAGAAAGAGATATTGATTGGGTTATTTGTGGACTGGATTAAGTCTGTTGTGCAAATGGCCATTAGTTTCACGATTAACCTGAACAAAACAATTTGAGAGTGCATCTGTTGGGTGGTCCTAGTAAGTGATGATTTGCTGACTCAGATTTTTAAAAAGGCCTTTAAGTATATAGAAGCGACATCTATGAAAAGCTCCATATTTCACATTAGTTTGTAATAGGGTGCTTATTTAAAGCATTTTTTGCAGTGCATTCTTGTACATAATGCTTAGAAAAAGTCCCTTTTAATTTCTGTTCCTAGATAGAAATATGACTGTAAATGTTACATTTTTATCCCCATAGATTATCAGGCTTGTTTTCTCTCCCCCCCCCTCTCGTTCTTTCACCTCTTATTCCAATATAGAATTTTGGCTAATCTTTTTGAGGACAATGAGAATTCCAGTTCCTGGTTGGAACAAGCTATGCTATTTTGCTTGTTCAAAAATTGTCAGTTGCAAAATTTACATGGGTAGGTGATGTATTTGTGGAAGTCACTGAATACTTTCCCTATTGATTTGCATCTTCGTTTTTGTTGAAGCCACCTGTCCAAAGATGCTTTGATGAAGGACCTGAATGTTGGCCTTTCAATTTCAATTTATGGATTCTATTTCTGTGTCTATAAGAAGAGGTTGCTGAAACTCTTGGACAAGTTTAGTCAAGCAAGTGAATGTTCAGAATGCGTGTTCCTGACTAGGTTGCTAGAAAGAGGGTCCTGATAAGACAGGACAGATACTGAGGTAGCAAAACACAAGTCCAAATTGTTTATCATTATTATTCTGATTGATTGATTTCTTCTTTTTCAGGGTGTTACAGAAGGCTATAATGGGACCATTTTTGCCTATGGGCAGACAGGCAGTGGGAAATCCTTTACCATGCAAGGGATTCTGGACCCACCTTCCCAGAAGGGTATCATTCCCAGAGCCTTTGAACATTTGTTCGAGAGTGTGCAGGTATATCACTGATAAAAAAGAGTATCTAGTTGTTTTAGACAACTGACTCTTCTTCCAGAAACTCCAGTTCAACAACTAACTCTATGTGTGTCATTAAGAAATTGACTTATCTCACGATTATAATTTAGCTACTGTGGGTTCATTTGCTCTTACTTCCTCTTGAGTGTGCTGATTTACATCATTGCATAACATCACAGTTCTATCTAATGGACCAGCCAACTCATCTACTCTCTTACAGATAGGTGTTACCAGTATTTCACTGAAGGAATATTAAAGAGAGATTGTGAGCAACACAAACATGAGTTGATTTAGTAAAATTTAATATAATTCCATTTTATTAGAGGCTATTATGTTTCCTAATGATACTCATAGGACTAGACTCAGATACGACTAGACTCAATCATATAGCAGAGAAGGCTCAGGATATAACACAATTCCCCTAAAGTCAACAGTGGCATTATGTGTTTGTATACATATCCATATGTGTGTGTGTGTGTGTGTGTGTGTGTGTGTTTGTGTGTGTGTTTGTATATGTATAATACTCAGTATATGTTTATCAGTGATATTTGTGATAACAAATTAGAAATAAATCACAAACTCTAATAATTGTATAATGATATACTTCAACATGCAGTTTTAGTGATTACTTCTATCTAGAATGTTTGCACAGGTCTTATTGAAAGGGCGCTAACAAAGAATGTTATACCATGCTCTTGTATAACATCTATTAATGTATAAGAAATCTTCCTGAAAGATTTTGCTCCCTGTTAGTTCAGATGTTATTATCTGACCTGTATTCCATATTTTATTCTCAGTGGTTCTATTCTTTTTTATTTTCAAAATTTTAAGGACTGCATCTTGAGAGATTGTGGATGAGCTTCAACTTATTAAAAACATACTTCCAATATATTTTTGTGCATTTCCAAATTATTTTATACTTTTTTATTTATACTTTTTCTTTGAAATTAGATTTTCTGCCTCAGGGACCTTGGACTAGAGTTGCATGAAATAATTAATTAAAATTTGAGAAGTAAATGATGACTTAAGGTATGATGATATGTTTCCAATGATAGCAAAAGATAAGAGCTCTGAGAAATGATAAGTGAGTATTTCGATAGTACATATTGATAAAGCCATTCTGACTTTGTATTAGACATTGGGAGGTTCAAACTACAGTATATCAACAGTTTTGAAAATTCTTTTTAAAAACCTTCTCCAATCACGCACACACACACAATATAAGCTAACGTATTTTAGAAGGTGACAATAATGTATGTTGCCCTGGCGATACTTAAATAACTAATGAATAAATAAAAAGGTAGTCTTAATAATGACATATTTGTAAGCCATTTTCTTGACATCTTGTGTTAATAGTTGCAGAGGGTTGGAGTACAACAGCTCATTCTCCGATCTATGAAAATAGGATCAACCTATGTACCTGTGAGAAATATATCCCCCTGCCCCCACCAAATAAATTCTCAGACTAAAAATCTAAGAAATGTTTTTTCCTTTTATTTTTTTATAGTGTGCAGAAAACACCAAGTTCTTGGTGAGAGCCTCTTACCTGGAGATCTATAATGAAGAAATCAGAGACCTCCTGGGTCCAAACACCAAGCAGAAACTGGAGGTGAGGACAACAGACTAACAGGGCAAGAACTTAGTATGAAGTAAGTCAAACAAGCCAACAATGCCAGAAATTTAAGCTCTGACAATTCAGTGTGAGCAAAAGAAACTATGTCAAGAATGTACATTACACAATGAAAAATTTATTAGCAACATGAAATCAAAGATGGGACAGGTTAACTCAATAAGTAACACACTGAATTAAGCAATAAATTAGGGTGATCTATTTCTCTGTTCTGAAGGAACAAGTTCTTGAACATTCTGGCTTCTGATATCCCCATCAGATGCGTCAAATTTCTGAATGTCTATGTTCTCGTGTGTTTTCTCAAAATGAAGAAATGTTTACCAAAGGTAAAACAACTTGCTGATATGGACAAATTGATGTGTTGGTTAAAGAAAAGATAATATCTATGTTTCTATGCTGACTAAAAACCCCTTATAGACTTTTTTGCATAAAACAGAGAAAAATGAACTTATTCTGGTTTAGATGATTAGACAAGATAGAGAAAGAAGAGTCATGATGTAATTTAGAGAAAGAAGTAAATCTACAATTGTACTTGTAACTGTGGTAAAGAAGATCAAAAATCCTTCTTTGTATCTTTTTTCTTTCTTTTCTACTTTGCTTTTTCTTTTTCATTCTTTCTTGCACTTTTAGCTTTTTCTTTGATTTTTTTTCTTTTCTGTTCCTTACATTGTATTAGTTTTTACCTTTGTTTTTAAACTTTTTTAATAACATTATATAAAAAAGGAAAATTTATTCCTTCAGATACTCAGTAGCAGGGCATTCATTTAGTAGTAAAGCACTATTATATGAGGACAATTCAGGAAAAAACACCTCCATTTGGTTATCAATGACAGACACTTGCAGGTTCAAAACTTTTATCATGCACATTAGAAAACTACAACATTACTTTTTGACATAATTGTCATTCAAATTGAAGCACTTGTCATAACATCTTACAAGGTTTGAAATTCCTTCTGCAAAGAAATCTCCCTCCTGGGAATGACGCCACTCTGTAACAGCATCATGCTGACATTGTCATTGTTGAAGCGGTCCGATGCAAGCGTCGGGGCATGCTGACTTCCAGTGTGGTATTGGTTTATGGTAATGCTTGCCCGCATACTGCTGGACACACACAAGAACTTTTGGAGCAATTCCATTGGGAAGTTTTTGATCATTCCCTCCTAAACACCAGATTTGGCACCAAGCAACTATCACCTCTTTTGGCTTCATTCCCAGGAGGAAGATTTTTTTGCAGAAGGAATTTCAAACCTTGTAAGATGTTATGACAAGTGCCTCAATTTGAATGGCGATTATGTCAAAAAGTAATGTAATGTTGTGATTTTCTAATATGTATAATAAAAATTCTGTATCTGTGAGTGTCTGTCATTGATAATCAAATGGAGGTTTTCCCCCTGCAAATTACCCTTGTACTATACTGTTATATATTCAAGGCCTTCCTTCTGGAAGAGTACATTTTGAGCCTCTAGTGCAGAGGAGTCAAACTCAATTTCATTGAGGGCCACTGCTGCAGGCCAACCCCCGCCGTGGACACCACTCTTCCCCAGCAGATGCCACCCCGTCAATACTACTGCCCCCACTGCAGACGCTGCCTCTCCCCGCTGTACCCTGTGACCACCCCACCCCCGCTACCCCAGGAGAGTGCCCTGTGAACCTCTAGGGCAAACCTGCGAACCATATCCAAGGAGGCTGTGGGCCAGATGTGGTCCATGGACCTTGAGTTTGACACCCCTGCTCTAGTGGCAGTGTGGAAGACCATTATAATTTTGAGGAGTATAGTGACATGCTTTTTAAAAAAAAAATCGAAAAGTTTAGAGCTCATTCTGAGCTAGCCTGCTTGTTCTTCAGTCTTCCTTACAGAACAAAAGTGAAGAGGTGAGCGAGGTTCACATAGTTTCAAAGCTTTTCCCACTGTGAGAGTCTCAGACTGTCAATTCCCTTCCCAGAATCATGTGTCAGCCAGTCAAGGTCAAGCTCTGCAGGCTCCTGACCATAGCACTGCCAAGTTTTGATAAAAATAGTGGAGTTGTTGTTTGTTGGGGGCTTCCACATAAAACCCAGTACTGTGATACTGTGAAAATTGGACACCCTTGGGGAGCCGTTGCTCCTGGCAACTTTCGCCGTGCCCTGAAGACCCACTTATTTCAACAGGCGGGCGTGGGTTAGCCACGTCCGTGACCTCCTGCGTCTTAAACTAAGATTAATTGGAAACTACTTTTATCACTCCCCCTTTTTAAAGTATTATACAGGCTCGGTTTAATATTTT
>JANHFO010010398.1:27901-47185 GCA_032468095.1 Pareas carinatus | reverse complement strand
AAACATCTCTCTCTCCACGCCTTCCAATTGTTATTTTTATTGACAGGAAAATTCAATATTTTAGAAGATTCCAAGTTTGATGAGTGTGGGACAGTGAGAGAGAATGAGATTGTTCTTGAGCTGCTTTGAAGAAAGATCACTTACTATATATTTTTGTTTTAAAAACTATTACCTCGATTTTCCATCACAAATTAATATTATAGGGAAGTAAGCAGCACACTGTCTGTGCAAGAGTAATTATGGATATTGATTGGAAAAATTTAGAGTATTAGTACCATCAAAACAATTATTATGTTGCAGAAATAATGATTGGATGCTACAAACAATATAGGAAAAAGATGCCTTGTATGTATGGCTTCTCCTTAATAGGTTATAGCTCCTTTGTGCTAACAGCTACTGAAATAAAAATACAAAAAAATAAAATTTAATTCATGTATCAATTACACAAGCCTAGAAAATATTGTCCAGTATTGTTAACTCAGTCTTATCATGACTATTCAACTACATATAAGTAAATTGACTTTTTGTCTAATGTTTAGACATTCTTGCACAAAAGCTGTCAAACAGTATTGTGAAATAGATATAATAGTGCTGACATCAATAGGATGTTGCTTTTTTAAATGGGACACAGAAGCTACCCCTGGTATCTGAGATCTGACTCTGGCTGGTTGTTAGATTATTTATGTTATCTTATCTATTTATTTAAACATAGAGCATATCTCCAAGTCTGGAACAGTTCCAAACAGAATACAATATACTGGATTCTACAAAGTAAAGCACAAATGTATTAGAAACCCTAGATAGCATTCTTTGTATTATAATAAATCATCCCTGCTGTGTTTCAGGTTCCCCTTACTCATTCTCATATGCATACATAGAATGGGACATTGAAACATTGCTGAAGTCTTCTCTGATAACATCACTGAATAAGTCAAAAGTAGACAGTTAAGGAGATGGCTTCAGTGCAATCAACAGCAAAACCCAAAAAATCAATGGAGTACATCCCTGAGGTTGCAATAGAGCAGTTGGCATTAAATGCAGAACCAAGTCTCTTCACTAGAATCAATATGATCATTTGGTGAGAGAAGCAGCTAATTGTTCTCCGTTTCAAGGAGATTCAAGGTGCTGGGATTAAGTCCAGAAGTGTAGTTTTTCAGTGTTGGGACTAGCTTTCCACTGAAGATTTATTTGTCTCCAACATTATATGCCCTTTGGAACATTTGGGCAGGGGTTTTTCTGGAGGTCTTTTAGGATCTGATGCCATGTGTTGTGTTTTGAGTATTTAATGGTATTTATATATTTTTAAAGTACTTTTATTGTGCTTATTTTTATGAGCTTCTAGAAGTCTTTGTCTCTGGAGGGTAATATAAATTTGATTAATAAATACATAAAATAATAAATACATCAAGGTCTTCCAAAGAAACAAGCTAATTTGCAAAAACCAACAACATTGGCTCCTGTTCTAGTCCATCAGGAAGTCACCCTCTTCTCACGCAAGGATTTCCAAGTGAAAATCTACAACTATAATTGAGACATTATCTTTTTTCTATAAGCATTGTGATCATCTAGGGAGGAGACATGACAAGAAAAAAGAAAATGTTCCCTGTTCATCAGAAGGTGTCTCTCTTACTATTATTGAACAAAAATAACTGTGACGAGCACATTCTGTAGTATACTGGGTTAAGTGGTGCAAAACTGCTAATACAGACAAGTTGCAAAAGCACCCAATACACATTTGATGGTTGGAAATCCTGCAAAGCCAACTGGGGTTTAGAGACGCAGGAAAGTAAGTGCAGAAAATCTTGGTACTCTCAGAGGTTGCCGCCTGCTGGTTGTCACTATAAAAGGAAGTTCTGGCATTCCTGGCCACTTCTGGCATGTGTGCTGTCAGTTCTAGCTCTGTCAATAAACCGTTATTTGTTTAAGACAAAGCCTTTTGAATGCCACTCATAAAAATCTCTAAGAACTTAACAGTGGTGATGAAAGTGGTATCCGCTGCTGATCGGAACTGAATACAAACTGAAGTACCAGGGGTAGGCAGCAACCTGGTAGGAATGATGTCCCTCCCCCTGTTTGTCTGCCAGCAAGCCACACTGGAGACTCAGCCCGGGAAAATTAATCCGAGGGAGATAGAAGCCAGCAGTGCGAGGCATTCCAAGAGCACCCCAGACCCACCATGGCCAAAGTGGGAAGAAGGGAGGAGTTTGACATTGTGCAGCCCGAGTGGTGGCGATCATATGTGGCTCAGCTAGAAAACTATTTGAGAGCAAACCAGGTGCTGGAGGATGGCTTGAAAGACACAACACTTCTGTGCATGTGTGGCCCAGCCACTTTTGACATTGCTGGCTGCTCTTAGAGACCGTCACCAATTAATAATTAATCCAATAGTTTCCCTTCATAACCAGAGATTCTACAATTAATACATCAGAAACTATAACCAATTATTAATTAATCAAATAATTTGATAAAGGTAAAAAATTCTTTTCCCATCACTTTCAATCTTACCTCTCCTCCCTCTTCCACTCTTCCATCAGTAAATTGGGACTGCCGCGTCTCTTGGTCCATCTGAAATACCTCGAGGAGAGATAAATCACAACATCTCTTGGCAATTGTCTTTGTCGAGCAATCCAGGAATTGGCCCGATAGATCTTGTCAATTTGTGGTATAATTGAGATAGGCTGGACTCCCAATTCTCTTTCTGAAAAAGTTCCCTTTAAATCCTCCTTGCCATTTTCTTTTAGACCACAAACCCTTAAAGCAAATTCCATTGATCTATACTTCATTAAAATCATTTGATCCTCCATTTCATCAGCTCTGGTCTGAATTTCTTGAATTTTAACATCCATATCCGCAATAACTTGATTTGATTTTTCTTCCAGCTCACCAGACTTAGTTGCTACAAATTTCATTGGCATGAAAAGATCATCCCTTGTATCTCTACCCTGTCTAGATATCTCCTCTTGAAATGCCTCCTTGACTGCCTTCTGTACTGTAACTTTAATAAGTTCCTGCAAGGACTCCATCGTCATTAATTGTAAGTCAGTTAAAAATGGTGGTTTAACTGCTTGAGCAGGGGAACTCCCAGCACTGTTAAAAAGTCCAGTTTTTGAAGATTTAAAAAACATTTCTCTAGATCTCTTGTCTTCTTAAGGGAAGGGAGAAAGATTTAAAAGAAAACCAAACTTAAAATCCAGTAGCTTTAAACAGCCACGAAAGCACTTCCACTTTAAACAAAGGCTTTTGCTAGTTCAAAGCTCTCTTTACTTTCACTTTGCTGCTTCTGATCTCTCACAACACCATCTTTGAAACATTGTATCTTTCAGTGTCCTTTGAAGGAAAACTTTTATTTACTGAGTTAGATTTCGTGAAAAAAAAATTACTTGCCAGAAGTTCTGCTCTAGCTCTGTCCGGTTCCAAAGGCTATAGTTTAAAAAATCTTGAATGGAGGTGGTTGCGACGTTTCGTTCTGCCTCAGCAGAAGCGACCCGGGCGCGGAGCTTTGCCAGATCTCCTTGGGGAGCTCTCACCCTTTCAGTCCCAGAGATAAATCCAGGGGCTCCAGGGGAACTCTACCCCAACCCGACTGCTCGCCTTTCCCTCTTTTCCCGGGGGAAAGGCTTCCAGCCGCCTAACAGCTGATTTTAAGCTGTCAGAGCGGCTTAACGCAATCCTGGGGCTGGCGAACTCTAAAAGTCCGTCTTTCAACACCTGCGGTGCCACCGGAAGTTCAAATAGTATGTAATGTATTAAAGTAAATGTATACCATGCTTTTTTCTGGGTTTCGTTAAAATCATAGGTAGACCTTACAATATATTGAAACAAATATCTCTATAAAATTTTGATTCTCAGATTTTATGTTTTTCATTCAAGTTTTGCATTCTTGAAGTTAAGTTTGGAAATCTGGAGGCAGCTGGTTCAGAAGCTCATGCCAAAGGCAGAAGAAAAGATTATCTAGAACAGCATTTCTTAAATTTTCTTCTCTTAGGAATTTTTCCCACTTTTAAAAATTATAGAAGATTCCCCCAGAGGTTTTTGATTGTATGGCTTAGATTTATCGATATTTACCATATTAAAAACTCACACATTCACCACCACTACTGCTTCTCACAATTGCTTGATGGGATTTTAGTATTTATTATTTTTCAACATAGTCTGGCAAATAATTTTGATTTCTCAGACTTCTGAGAGGTCAGGAAGACCCCCAGAGGTCCTAGGACCACATTTCAAGAAATGCTGTTCTAAATTGATCCCAAGGCTAAATGGTGTAATTATAAATGCATCTTCTACTTTAATGTTTAAGATAATGTTTTCATGCAAATACGATCAAATAAATGACAACTGATTATAAAAGTTAAAGAAGAGGGGTGTGTTAGGAGAAGGGCTGGAATTTGATGCTTTTGCTTCTGTGCTGCAATCTTGAAAGAGGGGAAAAATCCTTATCTGATGTTTGATAGAAGAATATTGGTCAATGGCTCCAAATAGAGAAATTTTCCTCCAAACAAACACAGATAGTCCTTGACTTATGATCACTACTGAGTCCAAAATTTCAGTTGCTAAGCAAGACAGTTGATAAGGGAGTTTTGTCCCATTATATGACCTTTTTGCCACAGTTGCTATGTGAATCTGGCTCTCCCCCCCCTTGACTCCACTTGCCAGGAGCCATCTAGAAAGGTTGCAAATGGTGATCATATGACCCCAGGAGAGTGCAACAGTCATAAAAACAAGCTAGTTGCCAAAAGCCCAAATTTAGATCATGTGACCAAGAGGATGCTGTAATGGTGGTAAGTATGAAAAACAGTCATAAATCACCTTTTTCAGTGCCATTGTAACTTTGAAGAGTCACTAAATGAATAGTTGCAAGTCAAGGACTACCTATATGGGTTTCAGAGAAAATCTTTTCCTCAAGGCCACCTGAGAAAGGTGCAATATGTTAAAATTCTGCTTCACATCAGACAAAACTAAATAGTGATCAGTCCCTTCCCAGCTGATGCTTAAAACAGCCAAAAGTGACATACATTTAATGCAAAAGCATATTTTTGGCTGTTACTATGTATGGCTCATTAAATGTGACTTAATTCAGAAGGCAATCGCATGTCGATTACAGCTGTAACTGGCTTGCATGTTATTGTTGTTATTGTTATTGTTATTGTTGTTGTTGTTGTTGTTGTTGTTGTTGTTATTGTTATTGTTATTCAGACTTATATACCGCTTAACAGTGCTTTGCTGTACTCTCTAAGCGGTTTACACAGTCAGCATATTGCCCTCAACAATCTGGGTCCTCATTTTATCCACCTTGGAAGGATGGAAGGCTGAGTCAACCTTGAGCCAGTGAGAATCGAACTGCTGAACTTTTGATGGCTGATGGTAAATGGCAGTCAGCAGAAATAGCCTGCTTTTAACCACTGCACCATCCTGGCTCTTGAGCATCTGATCTCTTGCAGGGCATATCTGGAAAAAAATAGAATTAATTGCTTGAAATGAAATTATTTTGGCAAATGAAAGATTCCCACTGGTCCTTATTTGTCAATAACTGCTAGCTCTTGTAGCTAGGTTTGCAAAGATCTTATGTTTTTTTATTCCATTCAGACTAAATTTTTAATAGCTTCAAGGACTTCCTGAGTTTTGCAAGAATGTCATTTTTTTAATCCATTCAGACTTACTTCTAAGTAACTTTATGCAGTAGCATAAGAGATTGCAAGAGAGTGAAATGATTTTCTGTCCTTTCTTAACCAACTTAACTGAAAATAGCCATGTTGGCAGGCTCCAGCCCTCCCACTGCTAACAATAAATACCCGCAGCTATTTTAATCTGTTCTTCTCCTCTTGAAAGCCAGCATGAGAACATGGACAGCGAGAAGGGGTGGGGGTGGGGGTTAAAGAAGCAGTGATAAAAACCAGATGGAACTGCCCAAGAGGCCTGGGCGTGGACACTGAGTTTACACAGGAACTAGGAGCCTCATCTGTCCAGGGTTTATCTCTTGCTCTCCTTGCCTCTCAGGTTCCATTGTAATGTTAATCCAAATCTAAACTGGGTATTTGCCAGTAGTGAAGTTTGCAAGATGGAAACATTCTTCAGAGTTTCTGTCTTGGTTGCTTCTCACTTGCAGAAGAGAGATGTTCTAGGCATTGAGCCGTCTCACATGTGAGACTCAATATCTGTTTTGTTTTCAGTTGGCTCCAAATACTGACATGCAAAAATGGAGTTTTCTCCTCGCATGAATTATCATAATGAAAAAGCCCAAGGGAACGTCCACAGCAAGTTTTGTATCACTTGTGTAAACAGGTGGCTTTACTTATTTCATTGTACATTATTTATTGCTAAGACTTTATTGGGTTTGAAGCTGTTCATCCTCTGCTTTGTAGGTCTTCCTGAAGGAGAACTTGTTTCTGGTATATACTTCTGGCGGCTTCTACTCCTTTCCCCACAAGCATGGAGCCTTGGTCCTCAGTGTCAGTGCTGTTGTTGCTGAGCCTGGCCAGGCCAATTCATTCAGGTCCTGAACCAATCACTGGACCAAGATGTACCTACACCTTCATCCTGCCCCAGCAGAAGTTCACAGGAGCGGTGTGCTGGAACAGTGTGCGTCCTCCCTCTGAACCTCCAGGTCCCAACCGTAGTGAGGTAGAGGAGCTCCATGTCCAGCTGAGCCAGCAGCAGGCCCAAATGGATGAACTGCGACGACTGGTGGAGGTGGACGGGGCCATGGTGAGCGAAGTCAAGGCGTTGCGCAAGGAAAGCCGCAATGTCAATGCCCGAGTGACCCAGCTCTATACTCAGCTGCTTCATGAGATCCTTCAACGGCGAGAACGACCAGTGCAAACCTCTCAGCTGGAATGGCGTGTAGCCAATGCTTCTGCTGAGGCTGCACGAGTGGTAGCCAGTTATCGTCAACTGGAGGGGAAGTACAATGCTTTGGCTGTCCTTGTCAACAATCAGAGTGCCCTCATCAGTCGCCTAGAGAGAGAGTGCCAGCAAGGAAGAGTGGGCAGGGAGCTGCCCCCACAGGTATTGGCCAGAGGGAACTGGGGCTCAGGAACCAGAGAGAGGAAAAGGGAGTCGGCAGGGTAGAAAAAAGCATGGTTTCAGGATTATGATAATGGTAGCTGATTTTTTTTTATTTGAAACTGAAACTTTCTAAAATCATATTTTTTCCATGAGAAATAGGCAAATTCATAAAATCTCATCATTTCAGTCTTGATGTTAGCAAAATTCTTAAGGGTTAGTAACATACCTATTTTAACCTTGATCCAAAAAAACAGCCTTACATTACTTCCTTTAACAATCTTGAACTTCAGTGCCTTCACATAATATCCTAATTTTGTTTGTTTGTTTCCTTGTTTTTTTTCAAAAAACCTCTTCAATGATTTAATAGGCCTCTTTTGAAAACCAATATAGGAAAATGATCTAGGTCACTCTCTTGGTTTGTTATTTTTTTATCCCTTTTAATTAAAAGCTGTAGTGGCGCAGAGGTTAGAGTGCAGTACTGCGTTTTACTTCTACAAGGAATTTGTCTATGCTCTATACATACAATAAAAAAACTGTGATTACAATCATAAGATACAGAAGATACATTCATAATAATAAAATACATTCATCTTGTCATGTACATACAAGCTGCAATCGACAAACTGTGATCATAATCATGAATGCAATCACAATCATAAAGTACACTCATCATGTCACAAAACACCTTCATGCCATATGATACATTTTTGTGATACAGTACATTTTTGTATTTAATTCCTTAAATTTATATTTAAAATTCTTTTGTTAAAAGAAACTCTCCAGGTGTAAACAGAATTAACTATCCAAATATAGCTGAAAAACAGTTAAAAAGCAATTTCCAAAAGTGATTAGAAAGGGAAGTATGCAAACCCAGTTTCCATTTAAAGATACCAGCCTGCTTTGGATAAAGATGGCATATACCCTTGTCTCTCAGAGCTCTATACCAGCCTCTGCCTTGCAGTCTTCTGATGAGAAGCAATTGTCTGGAGCACCTATGAGCCTGCCCTCAGTCACAGCAGTTTGCCAGCTATTCACAGATCCATGCAGTCCCCCAAGCGAACATGTTGGAGATAAAGATAAAGTGAAAAGTGAATGGATAGTGTAGTTTCCCACTTTCTCACAGGAGAAGAAAGGGCTGTTGAACTGCCATCACAGACTTTTTAGAATACTAGAAAGGACTCTGGAAAGAACTATAAGGAGCACTTTGATGAAGGAAGTGCAATGGCTGAAAGAATCTAAAATAAGATGAATTTAGATCAGAGATTTTTTTCAATCTTGGCGACTTTAAGATTTGTGGAGTTCAACTTCCAAAATGTTGGGGAATTCTGGTAGTTGAAGTACACACACATTAAAGTTGCCAAGCTTGGGAAATAGTGATCTAGACCATCTAGGCTTGTTGTTTTAGTAACAAGTAACCCTAGTTAATCAAACTGAATGAGGCAATGTTATATTGCTAAAGACCTGTGTGCCTAAGAACAATTCCAAAGAAGACTGATAAAGAGAGCTGTTGGATGACACCTGGATAAGGTTTTACTCAGCAGTTTTAGTAGTGTCAAAATCAACAAGGCAGAAGATGGAACATCGCAATTAAAGTCCCTACCTTTTGCACATGTATCATGTACACTTTCAGAAGGGACAAGGCTTGCACGACAATGCTCCAGTCACCATTCTTGCTGATTTTGACCCCAGCCATCCATGGGTGCCATTGGACTCACCGAAGATCCAGAAAGAAGGATGCTCAAGGGAACTTTTTGTACTCAACAAAATTGAAGAAATGAAGAAGGTGGAAGGAAAGACATGTCAGAGCCAAGGCAGAAATCCTTTCCTGGTTTGACAGAGAATGGACCCTTGCCAGCATATACTTTGCCCTTTCCTTATCTCTTGAGCAATTCAAAATAGCTGTATGGCCATTTCTGTTAAAATAACATTATTGCCTACAAACATTTATGCAGTTTGAGAAAACTTAGGTTATGATACTCAGTTCTTTGTGCAATTTAAAAACCATGTGGCAGCATTACTAGAAGCAAGTACTGAAATGCAGATAGCTAAATGTAAATTCTGCTTGCAGAGATAGACTGGGAAAGACTAAACTAACTGGTGCCCTTAGCCTTGAAGTGTTTTCTTAATAAATTGCCCCCATCCAAAACTCCAGAGAGGCTGTTGCCGTTGTGTTATCCATCAACTCCTATAAACCCACAGGAAGCTTGTGTGACAGTAAACATAGGGTGAACGTCAATGTGATTTGCACCACCCACATTTGCAGCATTCCAAATTAATCTGCTTTCAGACCACCAGGGTAGAATGAGCAAAAAAACCTATTCCACACTTCAGATTTAGCATCTTGCTTTCACTTTTAATCATTTCTTCCTTAAATATTGCTTAGAAACAAATATACACAGATATTCTATGGGGTTAGAATAGAATAGAATAGAATAGAATAGAATAGAATAGAATAGAATAGAATAGAATAGAATAGAATAGAATAGAATTCTTTATTGGCCCAGTGTGGCTGGACTCACACAAGGAATTTGTCTCTGGCACATATGCTCTCAATGTACTCACAAGCTACAAGTGACATACCATGATAATAACCATAGAATATATCCATCACGTCACAAAAAAGTTCAACATGTCATAAAATACATTCATCATCTCATGACATACATTTTTGTGATAGGCATTGAACAGTCATAAAATTTTAGACAAGCAATTTACAAGATACATTTTTGTGATAGGCAAAGAGTAATCCATTTTTGTGATAGGCATAGAGCAGTTATAGAGTTCCATATAGGGAATCTCTAAGTCATACTAGGGTACTAAATAAACAACTATTGTAGATTGTAGTTTACTGGCAGCAAGCTAATTGTCATACAAATTATAGAATAGATAATAGGTAATAGGAAAGATGAGAAGGATAATAGTGGTGCATCCCTACTAGGTTAACATTAACAGTGTTGAGGAGGTTAGTTGTTTAGTAGAGTGATGGCATGGAGGAAAAGCTGTCCTTGTGTCTAGTAGTTTTGGTTTTCAATACTCTATGGTGACATCTGGAAGGAAGAAGTTGTAACAGATTATGTCCAGGATGTGAGGGATTTGTAATTATTTTCTCAACCCTCTTTTTGGCTCGTGCAGTGTACACATCTTCAATAGAGGGTAGGTTTGTAGCAATTATTTTTTCTGCAGTTTTAATTATCTGCTGAAGTCTGTGTCTGTCTTGTTTGGTTACAGTGCCAAACCAGACAGTAATTGAAGTGCAAATTACAGACTCAATGATTCCTTTGTAGAACTGAATCATTAGCTCTTTGGGTAGCTTGAACTTTCTGAGTTGACTCAGGAAGAACATTCTTTCTTGCGCTTTTTTTGATGACATTTTTGATGTTAGTTGACTATTTTAAGTCTTGGGATATTATAGAACCTAGAAACTTGAAGGTCTCTACTATTGCTACTGTTTTATCTAGTATTGTAAGAGGTAATAGGATAGAAGAGCTTATTTCTACAATTTTGAGTGAGTTCAGATTAAGATTGTTCTGGCCGCACCACAAGGCTAATTGTTCAATTTCCTGACTGTAGGCCGATTCTTTGTTGTCTCAAATGAGGCCAATCACTGTTGTATCATATGCAAACTTCAGTATTTTAACAGAGGGATCCTTCGAGATGCAGTCGTTGATATATAGGAAGTGCTCAAGTGCATTGCTATAAGGCTGGGACCTTTTGTTTCTTCACAAACTAGCCTTCAGCAATTTCATGCTTTCCAAATGTGTTGTGGAGAGCACCAGGCAAGGGAAGAATGAATTTCTACAGATATAGCTCCATCTTCTCCCATAAATCAAAAAAATTTGGGTTACTCTCTGTAACTGGTTTGTATCATAGGAAAGCAACATTAAGGTCATGACTCATCAATTTTCTGGGGAAACATTTCCCCCCAAAAATCAGGCTAGGAAGGTTTGTAGAACTCAGATGGGATGGTCTAAATCGGATGTTCCTTCTTGAGGATATGATTGTGGGATGAGATTGTTCCTTCTCTTTACACAGCCACCTTTGGCACCAGTGGTACCTCACAACCCCGCAAGTACCTCCAATGAAAGCAAAACCCACTTTGACACCATCAATGACATCCAGGGAGACCAGACAGCATCTGCCCAGCACTGGTCTGACAAGGCTCTCTCTCCACTGGATGACACGCCTCTGCTCCCTACTGTTGGGCCCACCAAATCTACAGGTGAGCACACAGCTGCCAAGAAACACAGCTAAAGCTGTCCTTGTCATGATGGGAGGTGACCAGGTCCTAGATCATCCCAAACAGGGAGGTAAAGGTATTCCTAAAGATGAAGATGCAGTGCTCCTTTACTTCATCTCCACCCACCAGCGAGAGAAATCTGAGATACTTTTCTATCTGAAATTGGTATGATGATTTATGTTTTATTTTCTGTAGCTATGCAATTACTCCACCAATAATTTGAGGTAAATAAGTCCAGGAACAGATTAATGCTACCTAACTGTATAAAATACAGATTAAATATGTAACATGTAGAATTCTTGAGATATTTGTGCAGACAAAATATGAACATCCTAAGAATTCTTTATTTTGTAAATAGTTTACCACTTTTCGCTACACTGTCTTATCCTCCAGCCCAAAATATAAACTGCAAGTGCATCATGCTATTCCTAGTTAGACTGTTAACTAAAGGATGTTCCATTCCTCAGATTTATTAGTTTGGTTTGGAAAGTTGAAGTAGAATTATAAACCACCATGAATAGCTTATTATAATTTAGAGGAAATATTCATACTCTTAATCCAGAGTGTTGGTCTTATAGCCTCTCCGCATCCAATACTGTTCACCCTTATGTATTCATGGGGCCTCTTGCTTCTTCCACAAAGCATCTGTTGACCAGAACCAAATAAAAAAAAATTAAAAATGACTGCAGTCTATGCTGAAACTACGCCCCACCCCTTTCATCTTGGAGATCCAAGAACTTGATCTGATGTTCTAGCTTGGCTGAGCATCAAACAGTATTTGCTAAGAGAAACCAGTGATTTGTTGCTAGGCTTTCAAAACTGACAAGGATCTAAATGCCACAGCATGGCTTCCCAGTCTATAGGAAGCCTTCAGTGCAGGGGAGACATTCCCTCTGTCTGAGGTTTTTTTGTGGAAAATGTGGTTTATGGTTAAAGGCATGCCTGTCACAAGGCAAAATATCAACAGTGGTCACTTAGACCAAAATGTGGTATTTTTCTAGAAGCCACAGCAGCGTCAGCCACTTTGGAATAAGGTTTATTTTGTTTCCTATACAGGGCCTTGGTCTGACTGTCAGGCAGCTAAACAAGATGGCCAGCCCAGTGGCATCATCATGCTACAACCAGTTCGTGCTCAGGGTATTGTCCAGGTCTGGTGTGACCAGGAATACGATGGAGGCGGTTGGACAGTCATTCAGCGGCGGCAAGATGGATCAGTCAATTTCTTTACCACTTGGCAGCATTATAAGGTTGGAGGATGTGGCTTCTGGTGCCCCCACAAAGATGGGGGCTGTGAGGTAGAAGGGCACTCAAATTGTGGGCACAGTTAGGTGGAGAGAATTGCAGAATGCATGCTTACTTGACGTTAGTATTAGAAAACTGAGAGTTGAGGGTGAAGAGGCATACATGATCAAGCTAGGAATCAGGTTCATTAAGTGCACTTCAGTGGGTGGTTATAAGTAGCACTAGCAGTGAACCGGGTCATGAACCTCAAAGCAAAAGACTCAGACATATGCATCTTGAGGTTTGGTTACAATGACAGAAAAATGGTTTTAAATTTATATTTATCCTCAGTGAGAAGGAATTGAGTTATCTTAGTTAAGATTGTTTATGCTTTAGTTCTTGAGAAAACCACAATGGATGGATTCTTCCATAATGTTAAGCTATAAATCATGGTACACAAAACACATTAATATTGGGCTGTTCTCTGAAGTATCCTGATGGCTCCAGAGATACCAGATGATCTCCTTGAAAGGGAAGGAGATAGTTTTGAGTCCAGGTGGCAGGTTATTTTAGGTATTGACCCGACATGGTATGAGTGTACATTGTGTGCATGTTTCCTAATTTCAAAAATACTCCAGAGAAGTCATTTGTCTTAATGGGTACTCTGTTGATCATTTGCTTGCTGTGTTTTTCTTAGAATGGTTTTGGGAACCTAGAAGAGGAGCACTGGCTGGGCCTGGAATCCATTCACTTGTTGACCCGCCAGGGTTCATACATGTTGCGGGTGTTAATGGAAGACTGGAGTGAGCGAAGGGCACAGGCTGAATATAGTACATTTGCTCTGGAGCCCGAGAGCGATTTCTATCGGCTACGACTGGGCAAATATCAAGGCAGTGCTGGAGACTCTCTCTCTTGGCACAACGGCCGACAGTTCAGCACTCTTGACCATGATCATGATGCTTACTCAGGTAAGAGGACAAAAGTGCTAGAAGAAACTGATCCATCAGAAACTGAGCAGGAAAGACTATTGATAAAACTAGTTTGGTGTAGTGTTTTAGGAGCTGGACTGGAAGCCAGAAGGCTATGAACTCCTGTCTTCCCTTAGCCATGAAATCCTGCTGGGTGACTTTAGGGCAGTTAATCTCTCTTGGCCCAAATTACCTCACAGGGTTGTTGTTGTAGTAGGAAAGCAGGAGAAGGGAGCCTTGGGGATGCCACTTTGAATTGTATAGAGAAGGGGTTATAATTGTATTTTAATCCCTTTCTTTCTCCTTGGAGCTCAGATTGATGGGTGGAAGCTGTCTATTTGTTTCCTCATGAAAACTGTGCAAGGAAGGCTTCAACTCAACATCAGCCATTTGGGCTGAGGCCCACAACTTGAATCTGCTGGCCTCTGGGGCAACCCACTGGTTGCTTCCACATGAGAGTAAAGCAGGAGAAAGCTGTTGCGGTGGGACTTAGAGGCTGAACTATACCACCTAGAATCATTAATATACATTTGTGTCCAAAATATGGAACTCATTTCACATTGATCCAAGCTAAATCAACAGAGAATTGTGAAAGGAAATTGTTCTTTTCTGAAGAGAATGGGTAAAGGGTTAGCTTATTTTTCCAAAATGACACAACAGTATGTATATATGTATGCATCTTTCTATATCTTTAATTCAAAAGAGCCCAGATTGTTAAACGTACAGAGTTCACCTGGTCCCAAGACCATGATTACATTTATAGTCAAATTTCAGCCTGTTTAAAAGATTTTGACTTATAAAGGCCACATGTTGTCTTACATGCATCAAGGAGACTTGGAGGTTTCTATTCTCTTGCAAAATACATTATATAGTTAGATATGCTGCCTCAGCAGAAACTTTTATTTTAGGAGACAAAGCTATTTTTTTATTCCTGGAAAATCAAAGATTTTGAGGTAGAAGACTCAAAAGGTCCTGTGCAGCTAATCTTTTTCTATTGAAGAAGTTTTGTAGTAATTTATATCAATCATACCGTAATAGGAAAAAATGAGAGGGAAAGAAATAGCAAGCCAGCACAAACTGGGTTTTCCACTTGCCTAGACAGAATTTTCTATTTGAGACAGAAGTAAAATTCTTGTCTCTTTTATGATTTAGCAGCTGACGTACTCAAGGTATATATTAGCTTCAGTGGTGTCCATTGGTTTTAAAGTAGTGTTGGCTCTTATTTTTCATTTTGTTGAGCTGTGGGAAGAACAAGAACTATGCTACATAAAAGAACCCCAAGAATCTAGAATGTGTTCATAAGATATTAAAAGAGAGCTTAGGTGGGAAGCAAATTAATATTTCTATAGCAGCAGTAAACTTGCTTAATTCTGCCTCAAATTTCTAGAAGGGAGCCTTGACACTTACAAGATTTCATTTTCAATTGATTTTCTTTCTCTCTGTCTCATTCGTCTTCCAACATTGCAAAGTTGGTTCCAACTGTTTTTCTTTCCTCTTCCAATAATTGAAAGTTATATTCATTCCAAATGCATAATGGCAAATGGTTGCTGTCCAAGGCACTTGCTAAGCCGACGCTACCCTAACTAATATTTTATCTATGCACTGTAGCATTTATCTTAGGTTTTGGCATATGGTGTTGAGCAAAGTTTGGATAATATGCAAATGTATATGAATATATACACAAACACACAGCACTACATTAATTAAACTCCAAATTATAGGAAAGAGCAGCCCATAACTTTCCTGAATTATTTGTTAAAATTCATAAAAATCAATTTCCAAGGTTGCCTGGAATGAATGTAAGAGAATTTCCCATGCACTCATAGTAAAGAAAAGCATGGACAGCAGCCTTTGAAGGTCTTAAAAAATTGTGGACACCTTTTTCCTGCCAAGGAAGGATCATATTTTCTCAGTATTTTTTAGAGGTTTCATTGGATGTTAACACTGAGTTGGGCTGAAGCCAGTGGAAGGCAGGACCAAGACTTCCTTCCTTTCCTTCTTTCCTTCCTTCCACATTTACTGGATTTGCTTGATGTCTAAATGTGTTACCTGCAAAAGTCATTTCATTAGGCCAAGGTACATCCAATGAAGCTTTATGAAAACCCATGGCTACTCAGTTTTGCCCTAGAGTACCAAATGAGTAATGAGTACCAAATAAGAGTAATGGCATCTGAATTCATGGTTTGAGTATGTGTTCTCTGGTCTGCCTCCCTTCCCTCCCCATATTCTTTCTCCTCAGGGAACTGTGCTCATTACCAGAAAGGTGGCTGGTGGTACAATATGTGCGCCCATTCCAATCTCAATGGCATCTGGTACAAGGGTGGTCACTACCGAAGCCGCTATCAGGACGGAATCTACTGGGCAGAGTTTCGCGGTGGTGCTTACTCCCTCCGTAAGGTGGTAATGATGATCCGGTCTATGCAAGGCAACTAAGTTCCATTCTAAGTCACAGACAAGACGACGAAGCAGACCAAAATCCAGATGGATGTACTTTACAAAAGAATTCACTGAACTCTGGATACGCACCACACTTTTTTATTATCTGACCTCAGGAGAAATATCTTTAACTGTCTGTGCAATCCACCGATTGCCTGAGTCTTGTACTTCACAGATTCACCTGCCCATCTGCTTCTCAGGCCATTTTGCCACTTTCATAAAAAGTATTCCTTTTATCTTTCATCAAAACAAGAAAGTGCCAAAGTACTCAAATAGTACTTTAAACCTGGGGTCCCCAACCTCTGGTTCGTGGACCGGTCCCATTTGGTGGCATGTCAGCAACCGGTCTGCACAAACAAGCCAAGCCCCATTCACAGGATGTAGGCAGCATGAACAACCATGCCCCCTCCGGTATGCGGAAAAACCTTTCTCCATGCAACTGGTCCCTGAAACCCCAAAGTTTGGGGGTCACTGTTTTAAACCATTTTTAAAGTCCTTGAAATTTGGCAAAAAGAAAGAAAGAGATGAGACACCATGTGGCAGAAAGCAATATTGTACAGTAGTAAAAGAATTGCATTTTAAAAATATTTTTGGATTTTTCTTGATATAGTTCTCTTTGCCCACCTTTGAGTTGATAGAAAATGATACTAGCATCCAATTTGCTGTGCCTGTTGTTGCCAGCCCTAGTTGCTGCAATTGAACCTGTCCTCCAAAGAAACAAATATGCATTCTCAGGCAGATCTGTGTGTCACCCTACTATGAACATCCCTCTGTGAATCATCGTCTCAGCTCTTCTCTAGTAAGAATCAGTTGAATGCATAGAGCTATATTACGCATACAGTTGAGTCCAGACCATTTGATATTCTTTCCATTTGTACCTTGGAATGACTGGATTCATCAAGGTGTTTTACATTAGATCTTGGGACATCTAGCATATAGTGTCTAGGCTGAGGGACTGAGGTTCCCCAGAGTCTCCTGTGGATGTCCTACATATCCTGATACTGCCAGCTGGAAATGCCTGAAACTGAGTCTAGGACATACTAGCTTCATACTAGACATCCTGAGAATACTGCATCTAGTTTTGGTCACCATATTATAAAAAAGATGCAGAGACTTTGAAAAGAGTGCAGAAAAAAGCAACAAAGATGATTAGGGGGCTGGAGGATAAAACATATGAAGAAGTTACAGGAATTGGGTATATCTAGTCTAGTGAAAAGAAGGACCAGGGGTGACATGATGGCAGTGTTTCAATATCTGAGGGGCTGCCACAAAGAAGAGGGGGTCAACTTATTTTCCAAAACACCAGAGGTTAAGACAAGAAACAATGGAGGGAACCTAATCAAGGAGAGAAGCAACCTAGAACTAAGCAGAAATTTCCTGACAGTGAGAACAATTAACCACTGGAACAGCTTGCCTCCAGAAGTTGTGGGTGCTCCATCACTGGAGGTTTTTAAGAAGAGACTGGACAGCCACTTGTCTGAAATGGTATATAGGGTATCCTGCTTTTTTTTTTTAAATCAAATTTCTATACCGCCCCTCTTCCAAAGGACTCGGGGCAGTGTACAGCCAGAAAAAAAACAAGGTACATCGAACAACAGTTAAAACCATTTTAAAAAAAATTAAACTAACTGGCCTAAAAATTTCCATATGAAATTTAAAACCTCAATTAAAATATACCAAATATAAATATAAAATATAAAAGAGGGATCAGGACAGCCCGGCTTGGGAAAATAAATACGTCTTCAAAGCCCGACGGAAGGCCATGAGATCCGTGATAGTCCGGATTTCCGGGGGAAGTTCATTCCACAGGGCTGGTGCTGCTACAGAGAAGGCTCTCACCCTGGGGGTCGCCAGCCGACATTGTTTCGCCGACGGCACCCTGATGAGGCCCTCTCTGTGGGAGCATACCGGCCTGTGGGAGATATTAGCTGGTAGCAGGCGTTCCTGAAGAAACTATTATCTTCACTTTATTAATACTGAAAACGCTTGGAGGGGTGCCTCATACATGTAAAATAACAGAAGCATAGTGAGAAAATATAATCTTGCTTAAATAGAAGCAAGCACCACTGTTCCAGAACACATAACTTCTGATTACTATGATAAGAACAAGCTGCTTCCGGCCTTAAATTCATGCATCTATTTAAAAAGAACTGATGTACCGTTGATATGGGAATTAACTTGTGCTAAATACTGAATATACACACAGAGCACTAATTTTAAAGATTAATAAAACAACATGCTTTGTGATTATATTCAGTTCATAATGTTAGTTTTCAAATTTTACTTACCTCTGATGATTTCCTCCCCAGTAGTAAGTATGTAGCAGTGATTTCATCATATTTCATTTTACTGAGAGATTCCTGAATTTCTTCTTGAGAATATCCCATTCCAACCATAATATCTAAAAAAGGATTTTTCAGGTTTGATTGGCATATTATATAAATTATAGATTTCTAACATTTAACTCAATTTACTGACATATGGCAAAGATCTTTCTCCTGTTTAAATCTACACATTTAAGGAAGCAATACCCCATATTACAATGTATACTATTTATTTCATTGGTTACCTATTCTCTTCTGGTCTGCGATGTCTAATTCTGGTTCCACAAAAGGTTTAAGTTCATCATCCTCATGTCCTGCATTGATCCATCTGTCCTTCATAATTTGCTGCAAAGACAGTTTTTATATTATTCTAACAGCAACAAACATCTCTAGTAAAGCTCTAATCTTAATACTTTAAATAACTGAAGGCAAGTAAGCTTGTCTTATTTAAGGAATAATCACTGGCATTTGCCTTTCCATCCAATACTAACACTGCCTTCGTTCGACCATGTTTCCCCGAAAATAAGACACTGTATTATATTAATTTTTGCTCCCAAAGGAGCCCTAGTTCTTATTTTTGGGGGATGTCTTACTTTCCAGGAAATACGGTAGATTGCCCACCCCCGAAAAACACCTGGCTCCCCCTTCCCTGCTATCTCCAGGCGCTCCTTACCTCATGCAGAATAACTTCATGCAGGAGAGCAGAGAGGAATGCGCGGCTGAGCTCCTTCCAGGGCTGCGAATTCTCCTCGCAAGCGCTCTCAAAGCGCTTTACAGCCGATCGAAAGAGCCGGCATTCGGAATCCCGAAGGTTTCAGGCAGCGATCTCTCTGCGGAAGTCAGGGCTGCAGAGAGATCAGCTGGCTGAAACCTTCGGGATTCCGAATTCCCGCTCTTTCGATTGGCTGCAAAGTGCTTTGGGAGCGCTTGCGCGGAGAATTCACAGCCCTGGGAGCAGCCCTGGAAGGAGCCCAGCCGCGCGTCCCTCTCTGCTCTCCTGTCTGGAAGTTATTCTGTATGAGGTAAGGAGCGCTTGGAGTTATATGTTATATGTATTACCAAAAACTTAATAAAAAAATTAAATTAAAAAAAA
>JANHFO010010398.1:5353-21147 GCA_032468095.1 Pareas carinatus | reverse complement strand
GTAATTCCATAAAGTTTGTTAATTCCAGTGCCAAAGCCATCTTTGCAAATCTCTCGTCTTTAGAAAAGGGAACCCAGCACAGCTAAAGTACATTTTTTTTAAAAAAAAAGAACACGGCAACGGCAAAGAAAAAAAACCTCAAATCCACTTTCACTTTAAGCAGTGAGCTACAATATATCTGTTCGCCATTTTAGAGAGGGACTCCACAGAGTTAAAGTTTCAAAAAGAAATAAAAAGTTACTTAAAATTCTGCATATTGCTCTGTCCGGGTAGGAAAATTAAATTAAAAAAAAAACCTAGCACGGAGATGTTCAGGGCTTCTTGCTCTACCTTGGCAGAGGCGACCCAGGTGCGGAGCTTTCCGGGTCTCATCGAGGGGCTCACCCTTCCAGTCCCTGCAAGAAGAAACAGGGACTTTGGGGAGCCCAGCCCTCGATCCGACGCTCCCCTGCCCCCTCTAAGCCCGAGGGAGCAGGTTTCCCACCACTTGACAGCTGATTTTAGCTGTCAAAAGCGGCTTTACGCAGCCTGGGGCTGGCGGACGGCAAAAGTCCGTCCTTCGAAGCCCACAGTCCACCGGAAGTCCAATAATAAGAAATTCTTTCCCCTCCAATTCCAACCTTATCACTCCCCCCTCTTCTGATCTCCCATCAGCAGATTGAGTTTGCCACGTCTCTTAGTCCATCCGAAGCATCTCAAGGAAAAAATAACAAGCCAGAAATTGTCCTGGTAACTCTTGCCAATTCTTGGCAAAGCTAACATATACTGGACTGCCACTTCTCTTGCAAAGATTTCTGAGCCATCTCCCCCCAAAGCAAATTCCATTGATTTGTACTGCGTTTCAGAAACTTGATCCTCCATTTCATCCACTCTAACCAAAATTTCCTGAGCTTGAGCAATTGGATCTGCAACAACTTGATTCAATTTTTCCTCCGGCTAATCAGGCTCAGCTGCCACAAACTTCATTGCTGTGTTAAACTCACCACTTGTATATCTACCAGGTGTAGATATTTTCTCTTGAAAAATTCCCTTGAATGCCTCCCATATTACAGCATTAAGTAGATCCACAAGAGAATCCGTCGACTTAATTTGTAAATCCATTAAAAATATTGGTTTTGCTGCTTGATCCATTTCTTCTCTAGATCTCTTTCTTCTTAGGGGAAGGGAATTTTTTCAAAAAAAGTCCAACTTACAGCCACGAAAAGATTTCCACTCCAAACAAAGGATTTAGCCACATTAAAGCTCTCCCACTTTCATTTTCCTACTTCCGATCGCCATTTTAGCAACATTGTATCTTTCAGAGTCCTTGAAGGAAAACTTTTAAAACCAGAGTTAGGTTACATAAAAAAAAAGAAAATACTCGCCAGAAGTTCTGAATTCGCTCTGTCCGGTTGCAAAAAATATGGTAAGAAAAAATTTCTTGAATGGAGATGGTCGTGGCGTTTTGTTCTGCCTCAGCAGAAACGACCCGGGAGCGGAGCTTCGGATCTCACTGGGGAGCTCTCACCCTTTCAGTCCCTGCATTAAATTCAGGGACTTAGGGGAGCTCTTCCCTCGATGCTACTGCTTACCCTTCCCTCCTCTCCCGAGAGAAAGGCTTCCAGCCGCCTAACAGCTGATTTTAAGCTGTCAGGACGGCTTTACGCAATCCCGGGGCAGGCAGACTCTAAGAGTCTGTCTTTCAACACCTACGGTGCCACCGGAAGTCCCTGCAGAACTCTTTTTAAAGTAATTCTAGAATATATTAGAGACAAACAAGGCATCAGTCAAGGAAGTTTTATTTTAAAGATGGTTCTTCTGCCTGCATTTAAATACATATTTGTATTTAGCATATTTGAGGTAATTTAAATTTGTTCGTAGTATGTTTGTGCCCTTTTGCATGTATTTCCTTCTGCTCTTTTTTGCACGGTTTGTTGCATGTCTCTTTGTATCTCCCTTTGTTGCAACCCACAAACACATGTATGTGTCTCCAGTAAGACTCAACCACAGGAAGGAAAGCTATTGTGTTTTTGGATTGGAAAGTTGGGAGATCTTGAAATTGCCTGTTGAGAAGATAACACAACCTACAGCATGGGCAATTGCTTTCATCACTGAGTGCACTCTTATGATGCACATAAAAAAGGAGTGGGGCTTGTGTAATCATTCTGCCTCAACTCAATTCCTTTCTCCTAACCAGTTCTCTTGTGGATGCTGGTAGCCAATAACCTGGTCTGAATAATTTACACTGCCAAAGTGTCTCGGTTTGGATAGGATTTTTTTTAAAAAAACCTGTGTGCCTCAGCATATAGTCATGCCAGCCACATGACCATAGTAGCATTTTTAGACAACACTAGCTCCCTTGACTAGAAAATGGAAATTAGCACCACTCCCTAGAGTTGGACAAGGGAAACCTTTCCTTTTTTAAAACATAATACAGGATAGAATTAGTACTGATATGTCCAAGGACAAATTTCAACAGATTTTACATTCATATATTTATTATTTCTCCTCTTCTTTCTGCCATTTGAATCACATTAGCAGCAGGAATGGGGAATCTCTCATTGCAAATAAAGTACTTTAGGCAAATTTCATTGATATGATGGACTTAGCAAAGATTACAATCTCATTTGTCACTTTTTATCCCCAGTGCCAGTCTTGATTATATCCCTATTCCAAGAGTGGAAAGGATTAAAAAAAATGTTGCTGTGGTTTATTTTATTTTTTTTTAGTTCAAAATTTACCAACATTTGCAGATGAAGTTGGAATAATTAAACAAATCCAAATGTTCTAACCAAAGGGGAAATAACTGAAGAATTGCTTTAAAAATGTCTATATAATAGTATTTTGCTACTACTCTTAATGTTCTGTTCTTTTGAAAAAAAAGGAATAGTGAATTGCACATTTCAGCAAGCTCCTGATTTCCTAAAGTCTCATAATATGAATGTTGTCTGAAAGGGCGTGGACAGTGCCTTCTCTTTGTATATGACAATTACTGGCCTTATCCAAACGACAACATCATTGTTACAATAGGTCTTACTGTATATTCTAGTCAAGAGATAAGAGGCTGATGATGCTATCAGCTGTTTTCCTACCAGGATACAGTATCACTTTGAGATTTTGCTATGAACTACAGCAGTTTTCCATGGGTTCCCAGGTTTCTGTTACAGCTTTGAGAGTTATAAGCTGTTAAAGATAAGGGAATCAAATAAGTACTTGTTGATAAGCCTGAAAACAAAAGTCTCACAATTTGAGTAGCAACCTGTCCAAATGGTAATATACATACTTAGTCTGATACTTCACTGAGCAAAATAAAGCAGTTCCAGAGCTCTCTGTTCAAGCTTTTGCTTCCGCAAAACAATAATAACCCACTAGTCACAATTAGACATAGTTCTGATTTTGCAAATGCTTGAGTGATCATTTTCTTTGATTGTCGCGACGGTGGACCGCGACGTGATCGGGAACTATCTCCGGACTCATGGAGCCCCAGCGGGGTGTTTTAGCGGGATCCTCGCAAGGATGAACGAATAAAGACAGACGCGAAGCTTGCTCGGAGTGATCAGGCGCACGGCATCTGGATCGATCTTGGGCACGTCAAGACTCGATCCCTATTGCCTCGCAACCTGCTCTTTTATTGGGTTAATGCTTGAACAAGTGACAAAGGAAATGCAACGTAAGGAATTCGTGGCGGACGTGCGGGTCGTGCATGGGGGATTATGTGTCAGGCACGTATTGTCCGATTACCCTTATGGCCAGGAAGGGCTTTTTATTATCTTGTTTGTCTTTGTTTAAGTGGGGCTCGATTGTCTTCCTTTGCATCTCCATAGATCCTGCTAAGGGGAAGTAAAAATTTTCTAAAGTCTGGTTTAGGTTGTGACCTTACCCAGTGGCTTGCCCAAGCACCAAGGAATTTTACAATTCCGCGCTGTATATTCACATTTGATAATTGAGTTCAATGTAGAATTCTCTACTTTGATCACCCACTCAGAAAACTAAGAACATTAATTTGAAAAACTGAAGAACCATGTTTCATATAATGGCAATGGAATAATTGCTAGAAAATCTTTTTACACCAGCTTTATTTTCTTCTAATAAAGATTCCCTGATGGTGATCCAGATCTGAATATTTTCATATGCTAAATATGTTAAATCTAAAAATAATTTAACTTTCCACATTTCTTTCTTAAAAAATTTTAATGACATTTTTATCAAATGTAGAATTTAAATCTACAGAAAATAATATGGAGCATTTCTTAGGACCGTTCATTCAGCTTGAATTAAAAACTGAATTCCAACCTGAACTGGGATAATTTGAGACACATGAGGGGTGACATGATAGTAGTGTTCCAATATCTTAGGGGGTGTCACAAGGAAGAGGTAGTAAGCTATTCTGCAAAGTATCTGAAGGTAAGACAAAAAGTAATGGATAGAAACTAATCAAGGAGAGAACCAACCTAGAACTAAGGAGAAATTTCCTGACAGAACAATTAATCAGTGGAACAACTTGCATTCAGAAATTGTGAATGCGCCAACATTGGAAGTATTTAAGAAGAGATTGGACAACCATTTGTCTGAAATGGTAGGGTTTCCTGCCTGAACAGGGGGTTGGACTAGAAGACCTCCAAGGTCCCTTCCAACTGTTTTTATGTTCTGTTCTGTTCTGTTCTGTTTGTTCTATTTCAAGCTGATTTTGGAAGATATCTATAGGTTTAAGAGCAAGAATTGAAATGACTTGCTTTCCATAATCTTCCCATTTCTAGTTTCTTTTTTTCATTTTAAAGAAAGGAATGAACAAAAGTGCCACTGAAATTCAACAATTCAATCTTCAAGTAATTGTGGATAAAATGCAATAATCTAACAATGAGTTGTACATCCCTTTCATAAAGCATAAATTTCAGTAATGAAATTCCTTTCATTTCAGGCAACTATTTGTCTGAAATGGTATAGAGCAGTGGTTGCCAACCTCTGGTCCCGCCCCACTGGTGGGCCACCAGAAGATCTGGGTGGGCCGCAAGGGGTCTGCTCGGCCGGCAGGAGTGCTTGTAGTTCGGCCAGCGTGGCACCTGAAGATTGACTGGTGCAGTGTCCGTAGGCCCAGAGATCGATCTACGGGCTTCTGGGAGGCCTCCAATTTGACACACGGACTGATCTCCAGGCTTCCTGCACCCTGCAGATCGATCTCTGGGCACCAGTGGGTCGAATTAGAGGCCTCCGGGAACCACACAGGTGCCCAGAGATCGATCCGCAGGGCACCCCGAGGCCTGGAGATCGACCCGCAGGGCGCCTGGAGGACTGTAATTCACCCTGCAAGTGCCTGGAGATCGACCCGTGGGGTGCCTGGATGCATGCAGATCGACCCACACAGCAGCGGGGCCCAGAGCTTGGCCGAGCTGGCATGCAAGCCAGAGTGGTATGTATGTGCATGTATGTATGTGTTTCTCTGTCTGTTTCTTTCTCTCCCTGTGTGTCTGTCTGTCTGTCTCTCTCTCTGTGTGTGTGTCTCTTTCTCTCATTCTCTCTCTCTCTCTGTCTCTTTCTCTGTGTGTGTGTGTCATTCTGTCTTTTTCTGTCTGCCCTTGTCTCTTTTTCTTTCTCTCACTCTCTTTCTTATTCTTTATCTCTTTCTCTCATTCTTTTTCTCTTTCTCTCTCATTCTCTCTTTCTATCTCTGTTTGTTATAATTTTTGTTATAATTAAATAAGCTTTTTAAGTTTTGTTATATTAAATAGGTGGCTTTTATATTAATAAAATGGAAGTTCTCTGACCATTATTTTACAAATGTATGTACCTTTTAAAAAAAATTCATATTGGTGGCCTCGTAATTTCAAATTGTGAATTTGGTGGTCCCCGAGGTCAAAAAGGTTAGTGCCAACTGTTCTAATGCATCCATAAGTTGTTTCTTGGAACACTATTAATATTGTCACCAAACGATGCTTAAATTAACAGCACAGATAAATTAACTATGTCATGTCAGTATGACAGTGTGTTTTCATTATCCTTCCTGCTGTCACAGATCTTTCTGACCATACACCTCCCGTAATACCATTATGTTCCATCTTTTTCTTGCATTTCTATTCTTACCTTAATTTTCTTATCATCCTTGCCCCTTTGGTCCTGCAAAAATAAATGAACTATATTAAAAGCCACCCATTTGTGAAACTTTGTACATAATAGTGTTAAATTGGAACTTTGGAAACAATTGATAAAGTTGCTCCATGTCTTCTCTATTTTAGACACACACACCCTGAATGTTATTTCCCATTCCACTTTCCTTTTTTTTAATGGGTAGGCCACAGAGAGATTTAGCTACTCAGTCATTAATTTTCCAAGGAGCTCCAGAGGCACACCTGGAAATAATGATGCAGAGAGATTAATGATTTGCTTTTCAATATCTTAAGTTTCCATTTGATTTCTTTTTTAAATTAAAAAAACCCTTAGAAGCAGGAGGAAAATGATAAGAAAAGTGCTTATGAGCACAGGCTCTGTGTTGCACATCTATGGTTTAAAAGCTACCTATCAACAATTGATAAATTCTTCATGTCAAATGCTGCTAACCAATATGTTAACTTTTATAAGGGACTGATAAAGAAAGACATTTTAGATTTGCTTAAAAAATTTAACCATATGATTTTCTCTCCTTAAAACTTCAAACTTAACTGTTGACAGTGCAACTTCTCAGAGAACCTGATCTAAATAAAGTAGAAAAAATGTTACCAAAGTCATCATCTACCCTGTCCATTTGCCACCTCCCTTCATCACCTGTTTAATCTGCTCCTCTTCTTCTTTCAGTTTATTCAATACTTTCTAAAAACAGAGGGAAAAGTTAAAGTCAATAAGTAGATGGCAGAAGTATAGGCAACTATGAAATTACAACCATACAACAAAGAACTGTTTCCAAGTTACAAAAACATATTGTTGGGGAAATTAGATTGGTAAATAATTGAACGAGTAAACCAAACCTAGACTGTTACATCTGGAATCCATGACTGATAGACAGGTAAAATAGTTCAGATATAATGGTAGAATATGAAGCTGGTCAAGGTTTAGCAGTAAAAGAATGGCTAACTAGATCGTAGGGATATGCTTTGAAGTCTAGAAGACCTTCATATTTAAAAAGCAAAGTAATGCAGTTCTATTTCCCTTTTTAGATTACAGTTTTATACATGAAATTGTGCTTTATGCAAAATTCAGATCGTAGAATTTATATCTTGACATATTGTCTACATATAATTTACAGTATTTTCTTAATACATTAACTGTTGCCTATAGTCTCTCTCTCTCTCTCTCTCTCTCTTTTAAATGATTTGAACTATCTTAACCCGATACCTGTACAGTTTAATAGAGAACTTTTTTGGGGAAAAGTTCTGAATAGGTATGAGCAACTTAGGTGAAAGGCACACATGAGGTTGCCTGCTCCTTACATCTTTGGCCATTAATGGCTCCAGTTTACTCCAACTTGAAATCTGGGCTAAAGATTTCCTTCTTATTGACTTCAATGGAAGAGAAATAATTAAAATAAGAACTTTCTAGTCACATCAGCTAAGGGCTATATGACCCTTATGGTTTCTAAAAAAACAGTTGTATTTCCTCCATACTGAGAAAATACCTGGAAGAGGGGGGGAAAGCATATAGAATACTATACAGCAGAATAATCTGTAGAACGGCAGCTAGTTTAAGGCTAAACTAGTTTGGTTCTTTGATTCCCTTTCCCAATTTAGTGTCCATGGTAACCCTTTCTATGTAGACTTTCAGATTTTGCCTAAAGGAAACAGAGCATCATTCTAAACTAAACAGATTATTATTACCAATGCTATTGGGTCACCACTGAGTTTCTCTCCATCTTCTGGGTCTACACCTAAAGAACATCAATGCACAGTTAGAGCAGATGAGATTTAAAATAAACGAACAAACAAACAGCCAACATGAAAATTTCTAATTGTAAAACTGGGAAACACATACAATGGAAATCCATGTTGCATAGTCTATGCAGAAGTTGATCGGGGATTAAGGTCAAGACAAAATAAGCAAATTGACATCATTTCTATTGATTTGTATCTTAAATGCTCATGCATTATCCTTTCTCAGCATTATCTCTGCGAGTATTATTATTTCTGTTGTTTTCCATATATTTGAGTCTTTTAAAATAAAGCAACTTCATTTTTACTGTAACATTGATAGGCAACCTTTAGGTGAGACTGAGGACTGGAGAGAGCGTGGTCCTTCCTTCCTCTCTCTCATCTCATATATACAATACTTTTCATCTATTTTCCGCCTCAAAAAGGAGGGAAACTATGCCAACAATGTTCAACAGCCACCAAGATTGCCTGTCCTGATAGCAGAGTAAGCCATAAATATAAAATTTTATTTTGCAAGCTGCCCAGAGTTGCCTTGTGGTAAGATGGACAGCTAATACATTTTTCAAATAATAAAATAAAATAAATAGAAGAAATAAATGTTTACATGCACATATTTGCAAACCTGCAGGTGCAATGAATATGTTAAAGAATTCAAGAAACTCAAGAAAGCAAGGCAAGGCAAGGCACATGCTGAATGGAAAATACACACTCCAATGGTTAGTCTGACTGGGGTAATATCGGTTAAACAATTATTTTTAGAAAGTTTTTTTGACTTTTTTACCCCAGCACTTATCACAAAGATAAGATACCTACACCTCCAGTCCCTATGAGGCAGAACAGGTTGCATAAATAAAAATATAAAAAATGTGATTAATAATAATAATTCTGTGTCCGGACAAGCAAGCAGGAAGAAAAAGGATATTTCAGAGTTATAATAAATTGAAAACATCAAAAAGATCTATAATACAGAAAATACTGTCTGAATCTTCAAACAAGCTATGGAAATCCTTGAGGTTCTTCCTTCTGCTTGTTCCTTTCTTCATGAATATGTCACTAACCACCATGGACGACCCAAAATGTTTAAATGTTGACTCCCCCTTCTCCCATACAGTATAGTGTTATCAATATCAGTGTTAGATTCACCTTCTGTTTCTTTTACATCAAGGATGATGTACTTGCAGACCAGGTCATGATTGTTGTGGAATGTCCGCATCAGAATCACAGCATCCGTGATGCTCACTTTTCCATAGAATTTCTCCCGTAGTCGGCGGACACTTTTTTCTAGCTGCATCGAAAATATGAAAGCCGTTAACAATATAACGTTTTCAGAGACCTGCCATATTTTCTTACTGGGCAGATTTCCTCCTTAGTGCCAACCTAGATTTGCTGCTCAGTAGTTGGATTAATAAATATATTTATGTAATCATTTATTTAAAAGAAGATATGGATGAGTATTAAGGAAGGAGCAAGTTTAATTCTTTCCTCACTTGTGGTTTTGACCAAACCTTCATTTTGACTTTTATTAACCCAAACAGGAGCTTTTCTTCCTGACCAACAGATAGCTGGGGGAGGTGGATTTCTTTATCAGGATTGTAAAAGGGAAGGAAAAGGTTCACACACATACAATGCACACATGTATGCGCACCCACACATAAACGCACCTTTATCCCCCTAAAAATGTTTAGCATATCTAGCATAATTTCTTCTTGGTACTTTACTGAGAAACTGTCTAGAATTCCACCAGTACTTTTTAAACTGTTTGTAGATATTCACTGGAAAGTGCATCCTTTCTAATGCCTGAATTTGTAAGTCAAAGTAACAAATGTTCCAGAGTTCCCATTCCCCAACAGCAGAAACTGGGGCCGCTGAAAAGACCAAGAATGTTAGCAGAAAAGCTTATATACAGTGTATCTTAGGATGCTTTTGCACCTCTGTAAGCTTAAATCATGGATTGAAAAAAAAACCCAAACCATTACTTGCTGTGACATTTCCACAGAGCAGGCAACATGAGCTTTGTAGAACTGGAAAGTTCATCCTTCTTGGCAAACATCCCATGTCCATGATAAAAACAAACATTTTTTTCAAGTCAAAGCTGACTCTCATGGATACCACCATATCAATTTTTTACAGCAATTTGGAAGCAGTTTTCTATCCCTTTCTTCTGGGGTTGCTTATATCAACTACCCAGGTTGGAATAAACTGATGGCCCCCCAATTATGTACAAACTGGGTTCAATCCTGCTTAGATTTTGGATCAGCCAATGTTGTCCCATACAAAGACATAATTTGGTTCTGTGTAAGCAGTGGGGGCGTGCACCCACCGTTTGCATAAGTGGAGCTGTGCACGCTTGCCTGCCGGTTGCACAACCTGATTACAAATGGGCCACAACCCAGTGCCGGGCTGCAGCCTGGGGGTTGGGGAACCCTGTTTTAAAAGGCTCCACTGCAATTGTGAATAAGATGGCTAATCCCTTGAATCATCGCACCCAAACCCTCAGAGGATTGCTGTCCTGGGTTGTCCTCATGAGAAGCAGCCATCTGGAGCACATGTGAGTGATCTCCATCCTATCCTTTTCTGAAGAGGTTCCAAAGAACTGGCCTACTGAGCAATTTTTTTGGTTTTTGGTGCACTCATTGGCTCTGCTTTGGCAGAGACGTCTTCAGTTTGCCATGCCTCCCCTGGAAGTCCCCAAAATGTTTAGCCCATTTTATCATATAGTCTTCCACTTATTCATTCTCCATTTCAAATTTCAGCAAGAGTTTATACATTTAGACAATTATATGTTCATCATTTGTACATAATTCAACTTCAACTTCTGTCTTCTGTTGTTCAATTCCAAATGCCCTGTTACCATGAATCTTTCAACTCTGCATACAGAAACCATTGAAAAGTAAATCCCTCTGCAACCAGTTTTTATCTTGACTTCATTTTATATTCTCTATGCTCTTGTTCTAACAACTCTTGATAGATTAACCATTTATCTTTACTTGCTATTTCTTTCCTATAAAATGTTTTCTGTGGTGAAACCCGCACAAGTATTTTCAGGCACAGTCTGGGTTTATATTATATTTTCAATATGGCACATAATGGTTTTTCAGATCTACATTAACCTTAATTGTACCACAGAAAATCATGCCATCCAAACCTAAGAATCTGCCTAATGCTAAAATTCTTTTATTTCTCAGACGCACTCTCTCTTTCATCAAAATCAAACGGCAAGCTCCAAAATACAATTTTAAATCAGGCAGTTCCAATCCTCTGCATTCCTTTGCACCTCAGAAGATTTTAACCCTTGGCTTTTTTCCTTGTCATTATCTATATATAAAAATGATGTATTGTTAAAATAGGCATAGTTTGAAACAAAAACATGATTCTAGCCAATACATTCATTTTTATCAGAGATTCGCCCCAAAAATGACAGTTGTGATTTCTCCCATCTCAACATGTCTCTCTTAATTTTATTTCATGACTTAACATAATTATTCTGAAATATTATACAATTCATATTAGCCATAGTAATAACCAAGTATTTTACTTTTTTTTAGTCTTAAAACTAGGTTTTTTCCATCAGTTTCATTTGTTTTCCATTTTCATACTCTTTGTTAACATGTTTTGATTATTAATTTTAAAATCAGATAATACATCAAAATCCTTTAGTTTTTCCATTAATATTTCTATTACTGCTAAAGGATATGCAAAAGTCATCAGCAAACACCTGCAATTTAAGTTTCCATTTTAATCCTCACTCCAACAATTCTCTTATCTTCCCTTATATTTCTGAAACTACTTTGAATAATAGTGGTGATGGGATATTTTCTTGTCTTGTCCCTTTCTGTATCTCACAAGGCCTTTCCTACATCTTCAAAGATCAATGAACTTGTTTTTCATTGTATTGTTCTACATCAGTGATGGCGAACGCAGAGTCCTTTCTGTTTGCATGTGAGTCAAGTTGCCCCAGCATCATCCCAGAGCTGAGCATGCTCAGAAAGAGAGTAGCGATGCCGGGCAATGACATCACGAGCCGCGACTCATTAGCTGCAACTTGTTCAGTCACTCAGTGCCTAAAAGGTTAGCCAACACCGTGCTAGGTATTTCAAGCCAAAGTTCTTCCTGAAAGTGTTGCAATTGGCTGTAGGCTTGTGCATGAAATGCAACTTCATTATGTCACAACTTGTCTTGCTGATCCTCTTTAAAGGCCATGTCTTTATGATATCTACTTTGTCTCATCCACACCTGTCATGGAGGCTGCCTAAATTGATGTTTAGCTTTTCCTGATGGAGAACAATCTCTGATGTGGTTGGTGATCTACCCAGCATTCTACTGTTCTTTTAAGCTTCTGAGTTTCCCCTGTTGACACATTAGGGGAAGGATGTGGGGTAGATTGGATGAAAGTTCTTCCAATGAACAACAGAGTTTCCCCTGATTCATCCTATACCCTTCCTATACTCAAGACTATTTTGGAAGCACCACACATATTCAGAAATAGGCCAGGTGACAAATCACCAACAGGAATAGCTCCATGCCAGTAACCTGTTTTTCAGGCAAATGGAAAACTGATTAAAACCTCCATCTCACGCAACACCACACTCACCCAGCCTTACATTGCATTACATTAAGGAGAGCAATTGCAGGCTGTTCCTTCCACCAATTTGTGATGTTCAGTTGGAAGGGGAAATGAAGATGAGGAATCCCCCAAGTACTGGCCTTAAATAAGGCCACCTAAAATGGCAGATTAGATTTGCTGCCAAGACAGCAAAAGTCTTTGCCAGCATCCTTTTTTTTTGCTAACTTAAACACAGGAGGAAAGTCCATTAACTCAACTGCCTGTTGATGCCCCTGGTCCCCCTAGCCTTTTCAAATGTGTTTTTTGAAGGAGCAACTAGATAGAGGAAAGATAGATTTCAACAAATAAGCAGACCACTTATCTTGTGACATTTGTTGTGCCATTGTCCTATGGCAATTCTGGTAAGAAGGAACAATATTTACAGATTGCATCAGCATTACATCAGGATGGGTTTTCTGTGCCTTTGCCCCCTCCCCGCCCATAAGAATTTACTCAAGATAAACACAAAACAAGCTGGCCACTGCTGAGTGCAAATTCATCTACTAAGCTGAAAATCAGTATTTGGTCTCTGTGCATCTGCAAAGAATTGATTCCTCTTTTTAAAAGAATATTGGTTGTGCTTGTGCCTTGTGTTTTTGAAGTTTCGGTACTAATGAAACTATTGACTGGAGGTCAAGTGTGAGCCTGTAATTTACATTTGTTAAATTTAACTTTGCACAATTAGCAGTTTGGGTATTGTTTGACTTGTGCATTAGAAAAGAGCAAAGCTATCCCATAGACCCAAAGATGCTTTTCCAAAGGCAACTGGACATTTTTTGTTTTTCTTTGAAAATATTTAGCTTCTCATTCAAGAACTGTCTTCAAGGAAAAACAAAGACGGTCCATTTGCCTTTTGAAAAGCACCTTTGGGACAACCATGACCTGGATGACTGAGAATCTCCATAGACATCTAGCTCATAGAAAGTAATCTAGAAAGACCACAATATTCTGTTTCCTTGGCAGAAGGAACATTATCTTCATTCATATTCTAATTTCATCCCCCCACTGCTGGTCTATTACATCTTACTTCAAAATGTGAAGAGCTGTTCAAAAGTCCCAATAAATCATTATTTGTAACCAAAAATAATAATTTCTTTTGATCAATTTGGTTTGCACATATAGTAATAGTAAGCCACAATTCTTAAATTTCACGTATCAGATTAAAGCCAAAGCCAAACTATCTTACAATTTGGTGGAAGGTCCTCAAAATTTTCAACTCATCAACCCTTTCATAATGATCATCAACCTCCAATCATTTCTATGAAAATAATTTAATAAATACTACTAAATATCAATACTAAAAAGTACTGCAAATAACAACAGATAATCCCAGTAATTAAAGGTTGATATGATCTCTTTGAAAAAGCCTGGTTTGACATAACAGTGAATCTCAATCTCCATTCATATGAAATGCTAAACCCTTTTTGTGTATGGATGTTTAAATTTATAAATACAGATTCTTTGGATCAGTTCTTATTTGGATGCATCTGCTAGAAACGATGGTGTTGTTGCTTTTGTATTATATTAGTACAGATAAATTGTAGTTATCCTTAATTATTATTTACTAAGCTAGCCTGTTTTAATATACAGGATTTATATAAAATACAATCATATAATTATGGGATGCTGCAATCAATTGCAAATACAAGCTGGTTGCCAAGTGCCCAAATTGCAATCACATCACTGGCAGGGTGGTACTGCACCTATAACTTTGAGGACAGGTCACAAGTAACTTTTTTTTAATCCATTGTAACTTGAAACAATTGTTAAACAGCCGGTTGTAATTCGAGAACTATCTGCACACCCAGAATATCTGCTATGCATTTTTCTTTTTACAGTTGGAACACCTGTTTAGCTAATAAATATGCTCAAACTTCAGACTGCATTCCAAACACGTGCAATTGCAAAGGCACACAACCCAAGCTACACAGCAAGAAAAGCAAAACAGAGAGCCAGTGGGCATAATGGTGAACACCAGGTAGAAACAGGAGTCTTGTCTTAGTCACAAAGCCAGCTGGGTGACTTTGGGCTAGTTCTCTCTCAGTCCTAGGAAGGAGGCAATGGCAAATCACAAGAAAACTGCAGAGACTTGTCCAGGCACTTGACAGGAGTCAATACTGATGAAATATTAGAAGATAAAGATAAAGAGAATATAATAAATAAAGTAAATTAGAGTATTTGGATAAAACTATGTAAAGAGATAAATTAAAATGGAAAACCTAGGGTTGGCAATCTAAGAATGGAAAAGGAGGAACAGAAGAAAGAAGATCAAGAGAGAAGAAGAAAGAAAGAAGGAGCCAAGGGGAAGAAGAAATCAAAGATAATAGTTCTTATTTGATTATATAAATTCTCTTGACATATGTAAAAATTAATTATGCAAAATAAACATCCTCTTAATTTTTTTTTTAAGGGAGATAACCTGGAAGGAAGATGGAGGCGAATCGAGTTAGCAGGAGTTATTGTCATTGAGCTTCCCCTTTGGACATAGAATTGGGTGTTAGTACGGTGTAAGATTCCTTTCTACTCTTTGAAAGGGGAATTTTTTATGTTGGAAAGAAAGTGATATATCGGGGGATTATAAACAAAGTTGCTAAAATACAGAAGGAAAAAAGAACTGAACTACAAAGAAGAACTACTGCCTTCTGTGTAAAAGGACGAACTGATTAAATTTGGACTCAAATTGCTATGTATTGACTGTGCAGAAACATTTTTGAAAATGGAAAGAAAGTGATGTTCCTGGAGGATTACAAATGAACTTATCTTTAAAATATACGGGGGGAAAAAGAGACAGAACATGAACTGAACTATTTATATATAAAAAAACTTTGAAAAAATAAAAAGGAAAGATAAAGCAAATCTAAGCTTTGGGATTTAAAGATTTGGATTTGATGTATTAAAATAAAAATAAAAACAAGACAAAATGAAACCAATACAAGAATCAACCAGAACATAGCAGGATCAAGTTATATATACATTTGGGCAAACATATGATAGAATTAAAATTGTGTTAATTGGGAACCGACTGCAAAATGGGAGGAAGAGAAAGAATCCAAAGATGAGCCTTTAAGAATAAAAGAAACATCTGTTCTCAAGAGAGACATATGCAAGAATGGAGAAGATGGATTGACTATATACCAAACAAATATCAGATTAAGAAGTACTATATAGCTCATGAATGAGTAGAATAGAAGTTATTGGTATATTTGTATTTTGTAATGTAAAAGAGGAGTTAAGACCACAATAGTATAAGGAGGTTTTCTTTCTTAGATTATTAGCATAATTTAGCTTATGTTTGTTAGATGTTATGTTCTGTATTTTGCTCTGGGAAGTCGGGGGGGGATAGAGGGGATGGGATATGG
>JANHFO010010397.1:338047-358848 GCA_032468095.1 Pareas carinatus | reverse complement strand
AACTATCTCCCCTAAATTTCGGCCATCCAACCACTGTCCAGAGGTAAAAACCAGGTCTAGCGTGTGTCCCCCTGAGTGTGTGGGTTCCTGAATTACTTGAATTTTAAGGGTTTGAGCCATTTCTCTGAGTCTCCTTCTTTTGAGGAAGGGAAAAAAAGAAAAGTCAGACTTAGCGCAGCCAAAATGCTTTCACTTCAGACAAAGGACTTGAATAGATCGAAGTTTGCACTTTCGCTTTCCCGCCTCTGATCTATCCGCCATTTTAAAAAAAGTATCTTTCAAAGACTTTGAGGGAAAACTTTATAGTAACAGAGTTAAGGTTCAGAAAAAAATAATAATACTTGCTTAAAGTTCTGAAATTGCTCTGTCTGTTTACAGAAAATAATAACTGAAAATTCCTTGAACGGAGGTAGTCACAGCTTCTTGCTCTGCCTTGGCAGAGGCGACCCAGGCACGGAGCTTTTCCGGATCTCACTGGGGGGCTCTCACCCTTTCAGTCCCTGTGTAAAATTCAGGGACTTAGGGGAGCCCTGCCCTCGATCCGAAGCTCACCCCTCCCTCTTCGCCCGAGGGAAAGGGCTTCCAGCTGCCTAACAGCTGATTTTAGCTATCAGGATGGCTTTACGCAAATCTGAGGCTGGCAAACTGTAAAAGTCTGTCTTTCGAAGCCCACGGTGCCACCGGAAGAGCGCCTTTTTATTCTTTTTTGACTGTTTGAATAAAGATTCTGAAAAGACTTACAGTATCTGGCTTTCCTCCCCACCCACATGTATCACTCTCCTTCTCTGCAAAATTGCCAAAGGTGGGGGCAGGAAGGCCTACTGAGGCCTCTTTGTTCTTTTTTGACTGGTTGAATAAAGATTCTGAAAAGACTTAAGTTGTCAGGCTTCCTCCCCCTCCCAACCTATCACTCTCCTTCTCTGCAAAAAACACCAGGGATGGAGGCGGGGGAGGCCAGACAAGGTCTACAAAGTGCTTTTGGAGGTCAGTCCTTTCGAGGCCTCTCCTCCTCCATGGGGCACGTGCGGTTAATCATACCAAACCCGTAGCGGAGCACGGGTACCAATAGTTTACTAACTATTATATACACACAAAACACATACACACACATACTCATAAACACTCATACATACATATGGCACTGTCTTTTAGGATCAACTAACAACAATAAAGAAATGTGAAGTGGAGTGTGGGTCGGCAGATAAAGAGGCAGATGCTCGGAGGGTGACTAGCTCTTTATTGTAAAAGGTAAGCAAATACAGTCTAAACTGAGGGACTGCCAGCTGGCATCATTCCTTATACAGTTTGAGAACAATGCCAGTCAATCAGCTTACAATGTTTTCCTGCCTTGGGAGGGGTAGGATGGACTCGGACCGGAGTGGAAACTTCCATCCAGCTCCACAACGAAATCACCAGTTAGAAAATACAGCACAGACTAGTACTTGATAGAGTAGCTGTGAAGGCATGGAAAAGACACTCAAACCCCTTAGTGTGTTTATACCTACAAAGATCAGAACTATGCAAGCCATGGCATTCTCTGTGACATTTTATGGAGGCAAAAGTTGGACTTTGAAGAAGCAAAATAGAAAGAATATTGCTGCTTTCACATTTTGACATTGGAGAAAGTTCCTGAGAATACAGAAACAGCCAAGAAAACAAACAAAGGGAACACTGAAGAAAATTGGTGCAGAGATGTCACTCAGAGCACAAATGATCAGGTTCAAATGATCTACTTCAGACACCTTATGCAAGAAAATTCTCTGGGGAAAGCTCTGATGCTGGGAAAGGGAAGGAAAGAGAAGTACCAGCAGTAAAGTGATTTCATTTAGTGATGGGTGCACCAATGGAAGATTGGAAAGACCAGATTTGGGAAAGATTGTCATGGAGAAAACATATCATTTGGGTTGCTAAGAGCTGACACAACCTGGTACACAGTCAATCAATATAAGACACTTGATTAGGGAAGGTTGACCTGTGTCTTATAAAATGTCAGCCCCAAGCAGAGATTGGTGAAAGAATGAAAAAAATAGTTTAAAAATTATTCCAGCACTCATAACTTAGCTATCTGTATTTTACCTGGATGTTTCCATACATGCAAGTCCAGCTCATGAGATGAAACATTGTCTCTATTGTTAAAATTGTGGAAGCAGAGTGACACCCAGTGATATAATCAACACAGTACACAATGAACTAATGTAAGGCCTATCTCCATGTACCCTTCCCTACACCTGTTGGCACTGAAAAGATGAGAGGAGATAACTGAAGGAGACATTCTTATCTCCTTTGGAAAGAGATGGTCTTAACAACAAATTGCTTAGAATAATGAAAATAAAAACAGTTCAAAGTGTCATTAAAGTCTGAGGAAGTGAAGAGTAAAATCACAGGTGGAAGATAGTGATGGAAACTAACAGGAAGACTCTTTGATATAGCCTGCAAGTAGAGAAAGGAGTGTCAGAGACAATGAGCAAACTTATTTTGTCATTTCTTGTTCCCTATATTCAAGGGAAGACTAATGATGCCTACAAAAGAAAGCTGCAACATACTGACTAATTAAATGAATTAACAAATGAAGCTATATGAATTGAGATTAAAATACAAATTAAACAATTAAACTCATCCTAATATTTATGCTATTAACTGATGTGTCTTACCCCCATTAAATCATAAGTAGTGAGGGTTATGCTTCAAAGGAAAAGGGGAGTCCACTGTTTAGGATTAATTCAAGCGATTATCTTACTGCAATTAAATTTGAAATCTGTAATACAAAAGTACCACTGTACAACTTCTGAAAACAAGTTGTTCCACTGATTGATTGTTCTCACTATCAGGCAATTCATCCTTAATTTTAGCTTGAATCTCCCTCCTTGATAAGTTTCCATTTGTTACTTCTTGTTCTGTCCTCAGTTCTCTGTGACAGCCCCTCAAATATTGGAAGACTGTTATCATGTCATTCTAGTTTTTCTCTACATTTCTGCAATTTAAGAAAACATTTCTTCATATGTTTTATTAAATTTTTCATGCTATATTATGCTCCTATTTGTAGCAATATATTCAAAATAATTGGCAGGTCTATCCAATGGCTCTTTTACCTAGATACAGTATAGATTATCAAAGTAAATGAGAAGAGAAAAATCTTGAACAATGTTATTGGAATGCAAGGAGAGCTTGAATGCAAGGTCATATTAGAAATATCTTCATAATAGCATACCTGGAACAAGCCTTAATTCTGCAGAAGGCTGTCTAGTTGCCCCTGGAAAGCCTCCAAGCTGAAAGTAAAGCAGGAAGTTGTTTCCTTTTTTTTTACAATTTTTATTGCTTTTGTTACTTAACAACAAAAGCAGTCTTTAACAATAATGTAGAACAAATATAGCAAAGATAAAAAAAACATATTATAGTAAATCGTTTTAACAGTAAGCTGTACGGTTGTTTCTTGACAGGGTTATGGAAGGACAGCAAGTTGTTTGTTATTGGATTTGTAATTACTACATATTTAGATTCAGGGATGGAAGAGGTGAGGTTTTTTCCTTCAAGTACCAAAATACTTTGCTGAGGTTGAGTCCTGAGCACTTTGACTTGGAACAGAGATCCAGACTGTTCCACCTTGTCCGGAACAATGTTCTGCTTTGGCCCGCTTATGTATGTTCTCTTTATGTGTTGGTTACATTTCCCAGTATTTAGAATGGCAGAAAATCCTGGTATTCTGAAAATCTGAGAAACACACACACACACATTTTATTTGGAGAGGATATTCATACGCTCCAAAAATTGTTTAAAATTACCTTAATACAAGTTCAGACATGCATGCAGTCAAATGATAGAGAAAAAGAACCTACAAACTCAGCTCATTAAAAACACAAGTGATGCGTTTTGAAACATTAGGAAGCATTTGTCAGAAAGTTGACAGAATGGAGCAGAATGTGGAAACAGCAAGAGAGAAATATGTGCCTGTTAACAGAATCTGGGCTCTAGCAGATTTTATTCAGCTTGTCTTTTCAATTTATCCAGGGCAGAATAATTAGTTATGTTCTTATCTATAGCAATTTATAGATAAAATTTCTTGTTTCCATTAAAATGTGAATTACAGTTTAGAAATTTGATCAGCAGTTGTCCTTAAGTGTAGGGATTGATTTCTTGGATAAATGAAATTATCTCGGCTTCTTGTCTATTTAGACATCTCTGTGATAGTCAATGCCTTTTTAGAAAGGTTCTCATAATTTTGAAAGACATTACAATGAAAACTGTCTTTTTTAAAATAACGTTTCCAAAAGAGTTGTGTTCAACTCTTGTGTTCATAACTTTCAAGTAAAGTGGTTATACTTTGGTTTCTGGGTTTTCTGTGGGAAAGTAATTATCTGCATGAATCATCCTGTTATTAGGAGTGATTCTGGAAAAAAAGCTGCCTAAAATACTTTGCTATATGCCCAGCAACAGGATGTGAAATGGGGAAGAGCACTCTGTTCTTTTTACTGGACACTCATCAGTTTCTAATCCTCACTATTGGGGGAAAGGCATACGCTATTGCTTTAAAGTTGCATTATTTCTATCTGAAAAGCTGCACACTATTTTATTTCAGCTTTTTTGGTTTCTAGTCTGTTCCCAGACTTAACTATTTCAGTTCAATTTATTATTATTTTCCATATAGATTTGTGCGACTATCAGGAGAGGGCTGTTCTGAGTACAGTATCAAGTACCCAGGAGCTTAACTGCTTAACTGAGTATACACAAAAGATAGGATCTTCTTTGTAATAGCACAATTCCATACTTAATTTAAATCAGTTTGGCAGTCTTTCTCTTTTTCTTTGATCCGAAACTATTTCCATAAACTTTGGATACATGACACTTAATTTTGTATAATATTTTACACACACTGCCATTTTAAGAATATTAATATTTTTACTACCAGTGTTGTCCAATTCTGTGATAATGAAATTATACTACTAATTTTAGTACAAGAATGAATTATTATTATGGTTGGTTGCATAGTCAATTAGATGTTTAGATTGAATGTGACATTTTTATCCACCTATTGAATCCTCCTGAAGGACCTGGGACAGGCAGATATTGTTTGATGGTGTTAAAGGTATTGACAAAGGATGTAAGCTGTTGACTGATTGTGATTTTGTCAGTGCCAGTGGTGTTCAAGTGGTATTCCATATGTTTTGGGATTGCACACAAGGAACATATTACTATTGGTATTATCTTTGTTTTTTTGCCATAGTTGTTCTACTTCTACTTGCAGGTCTTTGTATTTTGTGATTTTCTCTAATTCTTTCTCCCCTATTCTGATGTCTCCAGGTACTGCCATGTCCACTTATTATTTCCAGTAACTTCAAGAAATGAAGTTGTATAATTGTGGAATAAAATGTATTTTAGAGTGTAAACTCCTGGAAACAGATGAGTCCTATATTTTAATAGATAAGATGACATTTTAGAATTGAAAAGGAAGGATAAAAATGCATAATGTAGCCATGCAAAGTAAAGAAATCAAAACTATTTACAATAATATCTGTTCAATGAGGAATCATACTACTTGTTATAAGTACAGTGATCCAAAAACAAATTGTACACCTTGTAATAACACAAATGTATTTGTGAGAAATATGACCTAATGAAATTCTTTAACCAAAAGACGTTCTAAAATAACCATAATAAAGATTGAAGCAAGGTCCAATTTATTAAGATTCAGAAAGGATAGAAGATGAAGATGAATTATGTCTGTGCACATGTGCATTATAATTTGGGGGGGGTCATCGTTGTATTAAAACATTTATGTAGCTTCATTCATCTTGCAGAGATTCACTGCTTTCTTCTATAGGGAAACAAGCTTGCAGGTGCCTGTCACCAGACTTTTGGACATTTTCCGAAGTTGCTCTTCGTCTGCCAAACCGCCCAACAGGTCGGATTCCTCGCCCAGTATACCAGGAAGGATCAATATCAGGATCTGGAAGGCAAAACCGAGAAGACAGTGAGAACTCAGTGGAAAGGGAAAGTGTGTTGAAACAACTGCATTGCTCCTAGCATATTGTAAAACATGGAGGTGCTCATTAGAGGAGACAATATTGGCATTACAATCTTCTGAAAATCTTCTCAATTTTGGTAGCTGGGTGGGTCAGTTTCATAAAATAACCTTTATAAAGATGGTTATTGTATGTAATAATGCTAATAGTAATGATAACTGTTGAAAGAAAAGAAATTAAGAACATGAATATGAGTTCTGCAAATTGTTGTGCAGTGCTAAAATGCAGTCATTGCCATGTCTGGAGAAAAAAAAGAATCAGGAGAAACAATTCCTCATTTTCTATTTTAATCCCAGGTAATCTTCGTACTTGTTCAAAGACATGCATGTTATTTCAAGTGTGTTTTATTTGCATAATTTTAGCGGTTTGTTATGAAGTGTATTTTAAACAGTCATTAGAAATAATATTAGCTATTGGATTTACTAGACTTTTTATCTTTGATAAAAGAAACAGTTGGTCTAAATCAGGAGTCCCCAAACTCTTAAGCTCATCAATCTTCCTATGAAGTTCTGGTTGTTCATCAATTCCCCAACATTTATCACATGAAATGAAGGTAATAGTACTTTATCTAATAGTACTTGAAATAAGAACAGTACAGGTAGTACACATGGTCATTAAATGAATCTAGATTTCCCAACTGCCTTTTTGTGGTTAGAAATCAGCTGGAAAGGTCAATATCATGATCACATGATTACAGGACATTGCAATCAGTTGTAATTGTGAGCTGGTTGCCAAATGCCTGAATTGTGATCACATGACTTTGGGGTGTGTGATGGTCTGTCATAAATCGCAGGTTGTAAGGACAGATTGCAAATCATGTTTTCCAAAGCCATTGTAAGTTTGAACTGTCATTAAACGCATGGTCATAAGTCAAGAACCACCTGTGATGGATCATTCCATCAACCCTTCAGGGGGAGACATTATCAACCACTTTGGGGAACTCTGATCCCAATTGTATGTGAAAAAGGACAAGTAAGTGATTCTCCATTAGACTTCAGGATGGAAAGACCAGAAGTTGTAAAAAACGAAAGTGTCCTTATTTGCATCTAGATACTGTACTCTAATAGAGTGGTCTCCAACCTTTCTGGCTCTAGCAGGAGAGAAGAGGGGATGGTTTCACGGATGTACATGCTGCTTGCACAAATGCAAGAATAATACATGAAATGGGGAATGGAATTAAAATGCATTTAGAGCATGGATTGAATTTTCACCTGTGTTGGAAAGTGCAGCTTGACTTTCAAAAGTCAAACTCATCATCTTCTGCACGCCCTCTTTTTAACCTCTAGCCTGTCTTTTGCCTCTCTGGAAATAAATGCCAATAGGATCCTGTGTTCAGGTAACTGTCTTTGTACACTGTTCATCTTGGGTACTAAGCAACAATTTGACAAAGAAGAGATTAGAATTCAAAATGTTTCTTTACAAAGTTGCATTTGCTAGCTAGTGTTGCTGTATTTAGAACACCAAAGTATTTGAATTAAGTCTTGGACTAAATGATGGATCATAGCATATGCTTTCCATCTTGAGATCATTGGATGTCTGAACGGACATCTGGAGAAAATAATATATGTTTGCACAACTGCTGTGGCAGAATGGAGGTAAATGATGAAAAGACACATGAGAGACATCTGTTTATAATATTCTGTTTGGTTGTTTTGGACTTGCAAAGTTTAAAAACGCTGGTGTAGGACAAGAGTGGGCAATGTTCTTTTCCCATCAGGGACAATGATTTTCTCTATTTTCCAGCACTTGAGATCTTCAAGTGATGTGACAGCAATTTCATTAAAACAATGACAGTGAGAGATATTTTTAAACTGCCTGGGAAATCTCTTTATCATATTTCAGGATTTTGCTCTTAGATTTCAGCAATATAATTTTTGAGAGCTGCAAAAGAAGACTCTAGGGAACATCTATGGTTGATTTCCAGAGTTTGGAACAGGTTAGTATAGATTTAGTGAAAAATTCTTTTGCAGGTGCTGCATAGCAAAATGTTTGTCCAGAGTAACACATACCAGGCATATCTAGGTGGCAAAAATCTAGACAGCCACTAGATCCAGATCAAATCTAACTATTTATGCTATCTTCTATATTTTTACTGCCAAATGTAGAATGCAATATATTCCTTCTTGAGAAGGAAATGAAACAAAGCCAACATCCATTAGGTGCCATTCCAGATTCTACCTTCAGCCGGTGTTCAACTTTGTATATATGCTGAACATTTTGCTCATGAAAAATATCTCAAAAGTATCCACACAATCACTTTGCTGTGGGAACTTACTCCTGATCTCCATGAATCGTTCAAGGATTCGGCATTTAGTCTCAGGTATAAAGGCCAGCAGAAGAAGGCAGACAACTAGCAGTTTCATTCCTTTCAGGTTTTTCTTCCCACTCTTCAAAGAACTTTGAGATCTGATTTTAAACAAAGAAAAAATAAAGGTAACTTATAGCAACAGGGAACAAAAAGTGTCTTATTGGCCTCATACAAGAAAAGCACTCCTCAAAAGACAGCTTTAGTAACGTACAGAATCACTGCTAAATTCTACAATAGCAAAACAAGTTTGAATGTTGAATTTCAAGAAAAAATTACTTCCTGAAAAAGTGCATCTTGGTACTCAAATGTGTTTGCCACCAAAATTGCCATCAAACTGATATAAAAAGCATGGTCCATGGTTTTGATTGCTTAAGTAATTTGCTCTTTCTTCTTTGGGTTGTTTCTTTTTTAGATTTATATTCTAAGTATCATTCTTTAATTATTGTATTTCCATCTGAATTTGCTGTGTGATTTTTTTAGAGCCAAACTAACCTTCACACTTGTGTAGAATTTTTAGAAATAAAAACAGGATGGATTTTCATATTTCACCCCTTTTTTCCTGAAAATGAGCTTATAAAAACAAGAGAGTTCTTTTGACCCACAAACCTGAAATAGAAAAGGCAGTTTTGAAGATGATTTTCATGGAAAACTTTAGAAGAAAAATAGATAATCAAAGCACACTTTATATTTCACTCCACCCTAGATTCCACTGCTGTATAAGTCTCCTTTAGCATTCCAAGTCATCCTTTAAGAAACATATAATTCACACCATGTCTATTTTGGCCTAGCATCAGAAAGCTCCTTGGCCCTGTCATTTTTTTCTTCAGAATTAGCCATTAGCAAACTCACTTTCACCTCTGTCAAGCCAAAGCCAATACCTAAAGAAAAGAGAGCAAAAATTAGGCCTAGGAATACTTGCTCTTTGAAAGTCTGTACTTTTTTCAAATTATTCCAAGCAATCGCATTGAACAGGGTTCAATGATGCTTTTGAATTTAAAGAGATGAGTTCTTCTAACTCTCCATTTATCAGTTCTGAAATTGCAGTCTTGTGCCAGCCTTCCTCATCCAGCACACGAGAGGCCTCCCCATCTGTACTACCAACAGCCCATCACTGCCACTTCCAAGGTCAGCATACCCATCTGTCTACCAGCTGTGCTACCAGGCAGTTTCTTGAATCTGACTGGCCCTATTTGTGTCCACTACCTACTTTCACAAAGGTAACCAGTCTGTGAGCAACTCTAGCACCTTTCGACCTTGAGGCTTCTCAGTGGTTCTCTCACAAAGACCAACATGAACACCCATGGGAATTTACCTTCCACCCTGGAATGAGACCATAGGTCATCTTTCTGGGCATCCATAAAGAAATATGCTTGTTATTCATAAAGGAGCCATGTCAGCCTGGCAGCCAGTAGAGCAAGTGGTCAGAGGTTTAAAGCATGACTTCTTTTTTTAGTTCTGGAAATCTCAAGTCTTTTCTTCCTGGCTGCCATGCTTGCCTATTGGAACAAACCATTTCAGGATGACAATCTTTGCTGAAACCAGCTATGCTGTCTGCCTTAGAACCCATAACACCTCAGGATGATAAGAGTGCAGGAGGACACCATCATCCCAGAATAACTTAACCACCATACTTCAGCATCTGTCATGCCAAGCTTGGCATATCAAAGAAACAAGTCAGAGTTTACCCTTTAAACTATTTTTGTAATTGTTTTCCACATTTAAGTTGCAGTGAAACATATTTTGCATGTGTTCAGTGCAACTTCTCAATAGATTCTTTGCTAGATCATTTAAGGACTGTGACTGGGTCTGTCTTTATTCCTGCTTTAAAAGAGGTGAAGAGGTAATATTTCAAAGTTTTAATCCCAGGAAAACTTTGAAGATACATAGATGAAATTTGCCAGGTTTAATGTCCCCTAAATATCTACTGATTCTGCTATTTTCATCCTGTTGTGTTTAAAAAACAAAACAGTAGAAATAATTCCAGTGCTTCTTTTTTTCAAATTCAGTCTCAGCCTCAAAGCAGTTTGAATTGAACCTGTGTGCTGCTGAATGTTGAAATGCCAAACCAAATCTAAACCTCACCTGTCAGTTTACCTGTAGACACAAGCTGGCATAGTAATAAATAGTGGACTTGGTTTTGTCAATAATTGGTTGGATAGTTTTATCCAAGTCCCATTTTTTTCCTGTACTTCAAAATCTTCTTCATTTTCAATAGCAACCACTTTTGCCTGTGTTCATCCAGCCACCCATCTTGCTGTTTGCCTAGGACATCTTTGGCTGTTCCTTTTCCTCCACCCCATGCTGCCTTTATTGTATTAAACATCAAAGTGTGTTTGACCACTCACTAAGGGATCTATATCTCGACTGAACATTTTATCTTTTGTAATTTGACTGATTGCTTCTTATGCTCTTTTCTTGCTGGCACAAGAAAAATCATGTACAACATGTTTAATATTTGCCTGAGCTAATCACCACCCTCTATTCATAAATGTAAATATTTATTAAGCGAACATTTCCCTATTGTTTGAACTAATTCATTCCATTCAGAATCAAAGGTAGCTGCTTTCTAAATAGGAATAAAAATAAATAAATGCATAATATAAAATAAAATACATTTTATTGTCAAGAAAAATTTACAAAACTATCTCATATTTATTGAAATCTTTTTGGAGCATCATTATCTAAATTAATTAAATAAATAGCCCCTACAGTATCTGCAGGTAAATTAGTATCTCCTTTAAGAGGAAGCAAAATGAAATGAATAGAAAGTTGAGATCCAGTCTCAATTTCATGATGGATTCCACTGGCAAGCTGGAGGTAAATTGGTTTCTTTAAGTTTTAGTTTTCTAACTGAAAAAGTGGGATAACATGATCTATGTTTATTGATTGTTTATTACTTGTACTTCAAGTTGTCTTTTGCATTGTGTGTCCAAAATAAGTACACTGGAAATTCTTTCATCTACAATGTTCTTTATAAGGAATGCCACTATTTTGTTTAAAAACTAATGTAGTTGGAAAACAGGAAATTACTACATTAGTAGAATGCAATAGCAAACAATTGGTAATAGTCAAATGAAATTGCTTACAAAGCACACAAAAATACAAACACACACAAAACCTAAATAACTAGACAATGCAGTAGAAAAATGGGTCTGGAATATGTTTTTATTTAGCATTTCCCCCAATAACTTGGATGGGCTACTGAGAATATGCATGCAATGCTTTGTTTTGCCTTTCTTATTCCCACCTTTCTCAAAAGCAGACATTCATAGAGCTGACAGACTGCACAAGGCAATACTCACTTGTCTTCCAAGGGGACTGGAGAGTAGCACAGCCAGGCTATGCCTTCAGTGACTAGGTTCAGTGCAAGCTGGTGGTCCTGTCCCCCCCCGTTTTATGTCTTCCTATTGTATATGCATGGCAGTCTCTGACATCAGCACTGGGACAGGGCATCTCAAGAGGCTCTCTCCTCCTCCCTTTACAACTTCAGCTCTTTTCCCTCAAATCAAGGAGGAAGGTTTTCTTGTTTTGAATTACTTTCCTCCTTTAGGCAAATGAGGTAAAGAACTGGGAAATTAGATTGACTGTGTACCTTCACTGAGATTTTACAAGTTTGAGATATTCTGAAAGATCATTTTGATTATAAAAAGACAATGTTGACATTTATTTTATTTCTATAGCTACCTATCTCAACCCAGTGCCATATGATTCTAAAACAATTAAAAACATTTAAATTTTAAATTGCAAATTTTCAACCTCCCTCCCTCCCTTTCTTCTAACTCTATTGACTCTGCATCTGACTTAAATTAATATATGAGCCATTAACCTTGATCTGTTTGTATTTTATGTCCAACCAAGTTACACTGCATAATTAAAATAAGTAAAATAATATGGCACATCTTGTTCATGATTTCATATTTTCTGGTTTTGATTTAAACATGGTTCCCTGGGCAGTCAGTCACAACTATATCAGAGGCACATAGATAAGCATTGAGTGACATCAATCATAACAGGCACAGGATGCATGGTAGGATCATGGAAAGCTTTCCCCTTCTTGATCTTCAGCTCTGCCCATGTAGACCTCAGAGCTGTTCTTTCGGATGGAAAACCCATATGCAAGAATTCAGGGTCACCTGTCTTCCTAGGGGTCTTTATCTGAAAGGTAGATGTGCACCCTCCTACTGTTGGTAGGGACAGTTCATATCCTAGAAGTTGAAAAATTCTGTCACTAATGAAACCTAATAACAGAGAGAAATAAAATCTTGTTGTGTCCCAGGGGAGGGCATTGCCAAGCGTGGGAATGCCCAGTGCCCCGATTGGCAGGCTGCCACCCTAGTGCGATTATATAGGGGGCAGCCCACCGGTCGGGCGCCATTCCTGTACCTGACCACCATCACGAATAAAGGTATCAACTGGAGTGTGTCTCTGCCTCATTCCTCACCGATCCACGATCTAACACTGGCGACGAGGTGGGCCTACGAAACCACAGGCGAACAGACATGAGCTATCGGACGCCATCGCAAAGTCAGACGCCATTGCTGAGCCACATGTGATCACCCGAAACAGCTCACGTCGATTGCCGAACAGACGCGATCAAACAGCAGCAGCTCACACCGATCGCTGAACAGACGCGACCAAACTGAGGAAGCTCACATCAAACAGGCCGGAGCAAAACAACGCAGAGCAACCGAACAACGCGAAATTCAAAACCACGAAAATGGCCACCCATTCAATCCAGCCACTGACACATGGGACAGATTCATGGCCCGCTTTGAGTGCTTTGTGTGCTCAAATAATTTAAGCGAGGCATCGGACATTAGAATGAGGAGCACATTCCTCCATCTGGCTGGCACAATCATTTTCGACACCGCCAGGATGATCACGGTGCCAAATTTGGTCTTTTCCATGCCATAGAAAGACCTGCAAGCCGCTTTGCGGAAACGCTTCACCCCAACCCCGGCCAAGCTGGTGCAATGATTCATGCTGAGGAATTGCATGCAGCAACATGGGGAGTGTGCCGCCGTTTATGCCACAGCCATACGCCACCTGGGAGCCCTATGTGACTATACCGAGGCCTAGACGAGATCCTCCTAGATCAGTTTGTATGGGGCCTCAGGAACAAAAAGCTGCAGAAAAAGCTAATGGGGGACAACCGGATTATGCTGGACGACGCCATCGAAGAGGCACTCCTTGCGGAGTCCCAAAACATGGCGTCCTCCGTCCAGGTAAGAATTCCGGGAGCTGAGCCAACCCCAAAGGATCGAGTCCACCACAACAACAGACAGGACTCCAGCTCCTCGAGCTACTCTAGCACCAGCAGCGAAAAGGTCCACCGGATGCACAGGCGCCCAGAGAGCCCCAGCCACAGATCCCCAGCTGCAGCGGTGACCACATAAGGGCAGCTTGCTGATTCCAGAACCAACACTGCCACAAGTGCGGGGGGGAAGGCCACATCGGGAAGGTCTGCCACTCCAAAGACTCCTCGCCCCACCGCCGACACCGCAAGCACTCCAGCATCTCGGTCACCAGGAGCACGAAACCCTCCCGGGACCAAAAAGACCACTGCAACCACAGACATCGGGAAAAGAAGACCCACCAAACCAGGGTCACGAGGAACAACTACGACATCATAGCAAAGTGGAAGGCCACCGTGACCCTCTGACAAACGCCCTACCAAATGGTGGTAAACACGGGATCGGCAGTCACGCTGATCGCTTGAAGAAACCTGCGAGCGGTGAACCCCAAACTGCGCCGGAGGGACCTGAAGCCGTCATCCACCTCCCTCAAGGACTTCCAAGGCAATCACATTCCCATTCTCAGGAAAATGACCGTTCCAGTGATCTACAAAGACTTCCAGGGCCCCCTGGACATAACGGTCACCTGGGATGACCTGCTGATGTTGTTGGGGCTGGACTGGTTTGGGAAGCTGGGCATCGGACTGACGGGGGTCTATGGGATCCGGGAGGAGGGGATCAACAGTCTCATCCGGGAATTCCAGGATTTTTTCAGCAGCGAGCTCGGCAAGTATAAGGGGACCCTAATCTCATTCAACCTAGACCCTACCATAAGCCAGATCAGGTTAAAGCCGAGACGGGTTCCCTTCGCAATCAAATCCCGAGTGGACGCTGAGCTGGACAAGCTCATCGCCCAGGGAATCCTCGAGCCCATCGACCACGCGCGATGGGAAACACCCATAGTAACCCCCCTTATGAGCGACGGCTCAATCCGCATCTGCGCGGATTACAAGTGCACGCTCAACAAGGCCTTACAGCAGAGCGCCTACCCCGTTCCAGTGATCCAGCATCTGCTACACTCCCTGGGGCTAGGCAAAATTTTTGCTAAACTCGACCTGGCCCAAGCATACCAGCAAATCCCAGTGAACAAAGACACCACGGAAGCCCAAACGATTGTAACGCACCGGGGAGCATTTAAATGCAACCAGTTGCAGTTCGGTGTCAGTGTGGCACTGGGGATCTTTCAGAGCATCATGGAGAGATTGCTCTTGAAGATCCCTGGAGTCGTGTCCTACTTTGACGACGTACTCGTCACAGCGGAGCATGGGAAACAACTGCTCCAGTGGTTGAGGGCCATCCTAATCGCTTTCAGAGCGGCCGGCCTACGTCTTAAAAAGGAAAAGAGTAGTTTGGGGGTCAGCAAAGTGAATTTCTTCGGCTATAGAATAGATGGCCGAGGCATCCACCCCACCGCGGATAAGGTCACAGCAATATGGGAGGACCCCAAACCCCAGAATAGGCAGGAGCTCCAAGCCTTCCTTGGACTCAATTTTTACAACACCTTCCTAAAGGGCAAAGCGACGGTGGCCGATCCACTCCATAAACTACTGGCGAAAAACGCACCGTGGAGCTGGGGCCCAACAGAGGATCGGGCATTCCAGGGAAGCAAAAACCTCCTCTCCAGGGAGAAATTCCTCATGAGGTTCAATACGACCCTCCCAGTAGTGCTAGTCTGCGACGCCTCCCCTTGCGGGGTGGGGGCAGTACTGAGCCATAAACTTTCCACACCCATAGCTTTCCACTCCCGATCACTTTCAAAAGCTGAGTGAAACTACAGCCAGATTGATAGGGAAGCCCTCGCCCTAGTAACAGGCATCAAGCGCTTCCATGAGTACCTGTTTGGCAGGCACTTCGAACTAGTAACCAACCACAAACCCTTACTCGGATTACTAGACCACCCGCCCAGCCCTATCCTCATGCATGACAAGGAGGACAATCTTCCTGGCGGCGTACAGCTACACGCTAACACACAGGTCAGGGAGCACCTTGGGCCACATGGACGCACTGAGCCGTTGCCCCCTGCCCAATACCAAAGATCCGGAACCGGACGAGGAAGCAGTCCTACTAATTGACTGCAACCTTGCCCAAGACTTGGTCACCTCCACAGAGGTGGCCAGGGAAATGGCCAAAGACACGACACTCAGGAAAGTCCTTTCCTGGGTGTAGAAGGGGTGGCCCAGCAACACGATGGGAGACCGAGACACCCAACCATTCATGACCCGCAGGGAAGAGTTGGTAACCCAAGTTGGCTGCCTACTCTGGGGAGAGAGAGTGATTATTCCCACAGCACTCAAGGAAGGGGTACTGGCCACAATACATAAGGGGCACCCGGGCATAGTCCGGATGAAAGGGCTAGCCAGGAACTACGTCTGGTGGCCGGGCATAGATGGGGACATACTGAAATGGGTGGGCAGGTGCCAACAATGCCAACAGTCCCATCCAGCGCCCCAGAGGACCCCAACCAGGGAATGGGAAAGACCCAGGGGACCATGGACAAGGGTACACGTGGACCTTGCTGGGCCATTCCAAGGGAGAACATTTATGGTCACAGTGGACGCATACTCCAAGTGGCTAGAGATAACCACAATGCGTTCCACAATGACCCAAGCAGTCACCCAAGCCCTCCGAGCCCTGTTCGCCACCCACGGCCTCCCGGACATCTTGGTATCGGATAATGGGCTGCAATTCACGGGGCCCGAATTCAAGGGGTTCCTCATGAACCTGGGGATCCGCCACGCCCTTACGGCACCCAGAAACTCCAGTGCAAATGGCCAGGCAGAACGGATGATCCGCTCGACCAAGGAGGCCCTCAAACGACTAGGCCCAGGGAGCTAGCATGAAAAAGTGGCTGAGTTCCTGACCTGGCAACATATCACCCCCAGCGCGGCCACAGGCCGCAGCCCTGCTGAACTGCTAATGGGACAGAAACTACGCTCTATCCTGGACAGACTAAATCCCACTTATGCACCTGAAAAAAACAGAGACCAACCCACTCCCAATTGACAGTTTAAAACAGGGGACCCGGTATTCACTAAAAACTTAAACCCAGGCCCCCCTGTGGGAGGAAGGGAAAATAACTAAACTAACAGGACCCAAGTCCTATGTAGTCACGTTAAACGATTGCCGAACATGGAGGCGGCACATCGATCAGTTAAGGGGCAGGTTTCTAGAGAAACCCAACAACAATAAGTCTTCCACCAAGTTTCCCCACCCCAGAAAAACTGACACCAACAACAATAAAACATCCACCAAGTTCTTCCCCCCGGGAACCTGACACTAACATTGTCCCAAACTTCTCTACCACAGGGACCAGAGACGGGGAATACGCGCTACCCTTACTGGGAGAAGTGGAAGGCCCTCCGTCTGGAACGAAAAATCCACCTGCTGACGAGGGTGGGGCCGAGGCCGCACCCGGAGGCTTTCAGAAGCATTCCAATGGAGCTCCGGAACCTCCCACAGGCACAACCTCGCCCTCTGCCGACGATCCAGTAAATGAGCCGCGCAGGTCCCCGCGCACTTATAAGCGGCCAGCCCATCTGCGTGACTACGTATGCAGATGAGGCAGGGAGCTATCCGAGTAGGGAGGGGTGTTGTGTCCCGGGGGAGGGCATTGCCCAGCGCCCCGATTGGCAGACTGCCACTCTAGTGCGAGTATATAGGGGGCAGCCCACCGGTTGGGCGCCATTCCTGTACCTGACCACCATCACAAATAAAGATATCAACTGGAGTGTGTCTCTGCCTCATTCCTCACCGACTCACGATCTAACAATTCTGGTTTCTATTTCCAGTGTAATACCACATATGACTTCTTTCTCAGAATGGCTGCCTTCTCATCAGCCTGAGAAAATGCTTTTGTGTATTTTGGTCATCTACAATGACCTTTCATTAGAAAATAGACTCCTGATTTAGAAGGTTTCTCTCTTGGAGTTAGGGAATCTGTTATGATTCAGATAAACCTAGTCACTGATCACATAGTAGCTTATAAAGAGGAACCTTGGTGATGGTCAAAATATAGTATTGCAGGCTAACTCTGCCCACAGACTGAGTTCAATCCTGATGGGGCTCGAAGTTGACTCAGCTTTCCATCCTTCTGAGGTCGGTAAATTGAGAACCCTGTTTCTTGGGGGCAATATGCTAACATTGAAAACCACCCTGAGAGTGCTGTAAAGCACTATGAGGTCGGTATATAAGCCTAAATGCTATTGCCATTGCTGTAAGTGTGGCTATAAATATAAGCAAACAAACATTAGGGTATCAGGTCTTTCCACTGTTTCACTAGAGCTTTGTTTAGCCATGATGCTCCAACTAAATATCACAAAAGTGGATAAGGTGCACAACACCATGAAAAATTATTCTGCCCCATAGTGTTTTGAGCTTTGCCCTTCCTGAGCCCAGTCTTGCAGACCTGAGTGTGGGAGGTAGTATCCAACTGAACTGTGATATCAAAGGTCCTGATCATGCAAAGATTCCATAAGCACTCAGGCAAATACAAGCAGAAACCTCTTTAGTCTTTCTGGCTGCTGGAAACAGAGTTGAAAAGAAGTGACCAATGTGCACAGATCCATTCAAATTCATTTGATCTTAGCATTGCCTTTAGGTATTTAGGAATCTTTCACCAAATTTGTCTCTATTCCATTTAACAGTGTAAACAATAGGAATAATTGCATTAATATGAAAATGCCTTTATTCAGTCTTGGGGATTCAAAAATAATTCAGCATCCACATAAGGATAGGGCAATGTTCAATAAGGCAAAGCAATTAAAGCAGAGGCTTGCAGCTTTGAACATTTAGAATTGAGCAAAGAAAAAGAGAAGATATTCTATCCTTTCTGTGAGTTTTTTGAGCAATTAGTATTAATACAGGTATTCCTAGACTTACGACAGTAATGGAACCTGCCCATTCATGTTGAAAGTTGAGGAAGGAAAGAACAAATAGGACAAATAAAGAAGATAGAAGAAAAGAGAAGAAGAAAGAAAGAGAGAAGGAGGTAGAGAAGGGAAGGAAAGGAGGGATGAAGTAAAGGAGTGAGGAAGAGAAAGTGTGTAGAATGTAGAATGTGGGAGAGAGGGTGTAGAGAAGGAAAGAGGAGGTGAGGTAGGAATAAAGAGGATGGATGGATAGAATAAGATTGAAAATTGGCCAAAACTAAATAAAAACAAATCCTAAATAAGGGGGCCCACAGAAGGACAATAGGAATGAGGAAGGTAGGCGTAAAAGGAAAGGGAGGAGTAAGGAAGGATAGATGGATTAAGGCCGAAGACGAGCCACAAATTAGACTGAAATAGAAACAGAAGATATACTGAGTGGCCAGAGAAAGATTAGTTGGAAGGATCAAGGAAGAGATAGAGGGCTTAAGTAAGTAAGGTTAAGGAAGGAGAGGAGAGAAGGGTAAGAAAGGGGAGAAAGGAGAAAAGAAAAGGAGTAGAGTGAAAGGAGAGAAAGAGGAAGGTAGGAGGAAGTAGAGAGGGTAAGAGAGGGAAAGGTAGAAGTTAAAAAGAAAGATAGAAGGAAGGAAAGATGTAAGGAAAGAACAAGGATAGAAAAAATAAAAACTAGGAAAGTAAGGAAGAAGGGATGAAGGATGGAATACGATTGAGAAAGGGCCATAAATTACTGAAATAAAAACAGAAGAGATATTGAGAGGCCACACAAAGACCAGTTGGAAGGAGCAGAATGTTGGTTACCACCTTTAAAGCGCTCCATGGCTTAGGACCTAGGAATCTATAGGATCGCATTCTACCGCCGAATACCTCCCACCGACCAGCATGCTCCCACAGAGAGGGCCTCCTCAGGGTGCTGTCGGCTAGGCAATGTCGGCTGGTGACCGCCAGGGGGAGAGCCTTCTCTGTGGCAGCTCCCACCCTCTGGAATGACCTCCCCCCAGAGATACTGATAATATCGGACCTTTGTGCTTTTCGTCGTACCTTGAAGACACATCTTTTTGTACAGGCCAGGTTGGCCTAGGCCCCCTCCACCTTTACTATTTTATATTTTATATTGTTTTATTTGATACCAAATTGGTTTTTATTATTTGGACACTTTTAAATTCAGCCACTATTTAATGTTTTAGAATTGTTTTTAAGTTTTGGTAGTGTACACTGTATACCGCCCTGGGTCCCATGCGGAGAAGGGCGGTATATAAGTTTAATAAAATAAATAAATAAATAAATAGAGACAGAAGGCTTAAGTAAGTAAGGTTCAGGAATGAGAGGAGGGAAGAGTAAGAAAAGGGAGAAAGGAGAAGGAAAAAATGAGAAGGAAGAAAGGAGAGAAAGTGGAAATAAAGAGGAAGTCGAGAGGACAAGAGGGGGTAATGTTGGAGTAAAGAAGAAAGATAATTGGAATAAGATTGAAGATGAGCCAAAAGACAGTTAAAAACAAGAGTAGTACAGAATGGCTAAACAAAGACTAACCAGAAAGAGGAGGGTAAATGATTCAAGTAAGTAAACTTAGGGATAGAGATAGGTAAGAAAGATGAGAAGGTGAAAGAATGAGAAATAAGGTAAAGAGAGGTAACATTCTGTTTTATGACAAATGGGAATTTATTACGTAATGTGATGACTCATATTTATTGTAAATACTTTTTGAAGATATTTTTTTTCCCTTTATCACATGTGTAACAAACTAGGGTTTTGTAAGGTTACCGAAATGTCACTAAAACATAAAAAACACATAAAGAAAAAAAATGCACCTCTATTTGGGGGCCTACAGCAGACAGAATGGTAAAGTAGCTTAAAACCCCAGTGAACCAAAGAATATATGATGTTTTTATTAATTAAGTGTGCAATATGCAATGTAACAGTAATTTGGCACTATATATGATCTCATTCTTTCTTTTTTATTTATGTAAGAATTGATTTTATTTTGTTAAAATTCAACAAAAAGATTGTTTTTTAAAAATTGAGGATTACTTTAAATGAGATTCATAATTAATGACCTCCCTGTCCCTGCTTTCCCCAATGCATTTGTTAAATGAATGCGTGGGTCGTTAGGTAGATCAGGGCTTTTCGACCTTTTCACAGACATTTTTAGGACACAATATTCAAGTACCATGAGTACCAGCCCGCCCCCTCAAAAAAACCCAAGTTGGGGACGACTTCCGGTCCTGGAGGCAACAGGACGTGAGAGAGCGAGCTCTGCCTCTCACGCCTGAAACCCGCTTCTTGGGGGGCCCTTAGGGGC
>JANHFO010010397.1:306939-318398 GCA_032468095.1 Pareas carinatus | reverse complement strand
GTTTACTTTTTGTTTTACAGTGCTTACTTTAGCTTTTGTGTTATGTACACAATCTGTTCTGAGTGAAACAAATTAGAGCTGGTGTAAAAGGAAGGGGCAGAATGGATGAGGCTGCTGGTAATTTCCTAAATTCTTGGGGAAAACAGCAAGTGAAACAGAGAGAAGCAAATGGATCCAATATTGTAGGAGGGCATTTCAGGGGAAAAAAACCTCTGTTTGGTTAATCCATGGCAGACACTCGCAGATACAGAACTTTTATTATAGACGTTAAAAAACTACAGCATGACATTGCTTTTTCGACACTATCGCCATTCCAATGGAGGCCCTTGTCATAACGTCTCACAAGGTTTGAAATTCCTCTTGCAAAGAAATCTCCCTTCTGGGAAGGAGGCCAGAAGAGTTAAGAGTTGCTTGGCGCCAAATCTGGTCTATGGGCGAAGAATGATCAAAAACATCCCAACATTGGAACTGCTCCAAGTGTTCTTGGGTGCGTCTAGCTATGTGCGAGCGAGCAGTATCGTGAACCACCACCACTACACCGGAAGACGGCATGCGTCACATTTGCGTCGTATCACTTCGATGTTGACAATGCCCTTCATGATGCTGTTCCAGGGTGGCTTCATTCCCAGGAGGGAGATTTGCAGGAGGGATTTCAAACCTTGTGAGTCGTGATGACAAGGGCCTCCATTGAAATGGCAATTAGGTCGAAAAGTCATGTAATGTTGTAATCTTCTAATGTGTATAATAAAAGTTCTGTATCTGCAAGTGTCTGTCATGGATAACCAAATGGTTTTTTTTCCCCCAAATTGCCCTCTTAGAATTATTGTAGATTTTTTTTGGGGGGGGGACTTGTCCAGATAGAAGAACCAGTGGATGCAAACGCCTTTTTTATTTGAAAAGTAAATAGCCTGGTATTTTGCTAAAATGGGAGCTGAAACACAGAGTTTACTTCTAGTGCAGCCATGTTGATTGAGCTGGGCATGGTGATCCAGGATCCTGAATGCTGGCAAGTTAAAAAAAATGGGGAATCAATCAAACCTTCTGTCTTGTGCACCATGTAGGTCGTAATTGGATAGACAGGGATGATGAATCCAGCATATTTCAATTTTTAAATCATAATCAGGAACTGGGAGACTGAGTTCTAGTCCTCCTTTAACCATGAAAGCTGAATGGATGACTTGGGCCAATCACCGGGAGACTGTGAGTTCTAGTCCCACCTCATGCATGAAGGGTCAGCTGGGGAACTTTGGGCCAATCACGAGGAAACACAATCACCAGAGGGCTGACAATTTTTTTTTCAGTGTCATTCTAACTTCAGGTGTTTGTTAAACAGGACTACCTGTATAAAGCGATTATGCTGAACTGATGGTTACTCCAGCTAATCTTTAAGTCAATGAGAATGTCAGGCCTAATTATTAAGATTAGATGATAATTTTGTTATTGTGTTGTGATAAAACACATCTGAAAAGCAAATACAGCTAGTCCTCCACTTATGACTCAAATTGAGCCCAAAATATATGTTGTTACACAAGACAGTTGAGTGGGTTCTGCCCCATTTTACGACTTTTCTTACCATGTTTGTTAAGCGAATCATCGCAGTTGTTAAATTAGTAGCTCAGTTTTTAAGTGAATCTGGCTTTTCCCCCATTGACTTTGCTTGTCAGAATGTCACAAAAGTGGATCACATGACCTGCAACCGTCATAAATACGAGTCAGTTGCCAAGCGTATGAATTTTGATCATGTGACCTTGGGGATGCTGCAATGGCCATTAAGTGTGAAAAACTGCCAGTGGATACTTTTTATAGCAGTTAAACTCAGTGGTGAAATGAAAGTGGGAGAAAGCCTGACCTTGAGAAAGCAGCTGTGAATTGCTTATTAAGACAAGAAAGGAAACTCCAAAATCTGCTGTAAAGAAAGGGAAGTATTAAGAAGGACTATTACAAAAAAAGTCTAATGACAACACAAATGGCAAAATATATACAAGCGATGTTAATGATACTTACAGAGTCACAAAAAGCTAATTTTAAAGAGATTTTACAAAAGCTGGATGACAGATGTATACTAAAGCCAAAAGGGTAAGAAAGAATTAAAGAAAAGATGGATGAATGTCATATGGATGATAACCACATTGACAAATTGGAAAGAACACAAGAAAAACAGCAGACTGTTCAGAGTAAAAAACTGAACTACCACCCAAAAGCTCAAAGGATAATCAAGGGAAGGCGAAAGGACTTAAAAAGGAGAGTATTAACTATCCCAATGAGCATAATGATAAGTGCAGTTGGACAAAGAAGCAAGCAAAGAGAAGAAAAGTACAAATCAGTTTGAAAGAAATATAAGATCCCAACAGAAAGAGTTGAGAGAGCTTGGAGGAAGACAAGAAAAGGAGAAGAGGAGGAGACTTGGGGATACAGACACGAAAAAGAGAGAGACTCAGACGTGGAAGATATGGAAAAAATTTGGACAAATAAGAATATCATAAATGAGGAACTGAACATGAAATGCAGAATTTTATTGGCAATTAGGATATAAGTGATTAATTAAATAACTAAAATGCTTTATAGATTAAAATGATAGGTTTGATTGTGTAGTGATTTATATAGGACGTTTTACAAAAAGAGAATATACATAATGCTTAAGATGTTTGAATAAGGATTTGATGTTTGAAATAGGTTTAACAGAAAAATGATGAATTGGCTATTGTGCTGTAATACATAGAATGATTTATAGATAAGAATATTGTAAGTAAGGAATATGAAAACTAGAATCTTATTGTCAAATTAGGATATTAGTGAATAATTGATCAAAAATGTCATATAGAATAAAATGATAAGTTTGATATTGTGTAGTGATTTATATAGGATGTTTTATAAAAGGAGAACATACTTAATGCTCAAATGATAAATTTGTTATTGTGTTGTGATGCTCAAAATGGATCAAGAGGATTGAATATAAAAGGAGAATATAGTTAACGCTTAAGACGTTTTATGTTTGAAATAGGTTTAATAGAAAATGATAATTTGTTATATATACAGAATGATGTATAAGATTGGAAATTATTTAAAATGTTTAAGATGTTCAAATTGGACTAGGAGGACGGGATAAGAGATTAAATGAATGGAAAATTGAGAAATTGAGGATGTTATAAAAACATGATTTTATGTAAAATATACAGAAGTTTAAAATTGGTTTGCTTGTTTAAGGTAAAGAAAAACAATGGGAACTAGATGAAAGACTAAAAGAGTGGAGATATGATATGTATGGAAGTAATAACAGAAATATTTAGGATATTTAAAAGTAAATTTAACAAAATATTGTAAAAGTGGAGTAAAAATGATAGAATTACAATCTAGACTAGCACTGGTAAATCAGGATATGGCTGAGGTGAATATTTATATAAATGAAAAAATGGCTTTTTTAATAAAATGTGAATTTTAATGTTTAATGAAAGATGGAAGGAATAGATGTAAAATTCTATGAACATGACTGAATAAATACTGATGGATGATAGATAATATGTTTATTCAGTTGGCGGATGCTGATTGGAATATTGAAATACGGGTTTTTATGTTTTGTGTGTTTGTGTTTTGTTTGCTGCTGAAAATAATAAAAATTCTTCTAAAAAAAGGTTTACTCCTTTTCCCCAGTTTCCTTATAAGTTATGTTCCTGCCCTTTGGTCTTACCTGGCTGTTTGGGGTTGTATTCATCAGATGCTCTGATGGTCTTTGATGCTGTTCAGGGACAATTCCTTTTTCAATATTTATTAACCTCCTGGCATCTACTGTTATGTTCTCATTGTTTGGTATCCATCCTGCAAATTCTAAATTAAGCATTGATGCACAGATGGATGGTAACACCGGGTCATGGAAATGAATTTGAGAGGCAGAGAAAGATCTAATTACTTGATCTATAGTTAGTTAAAAATTAGAATTTTTAAAAGGGCACATAGTGATTAGATTGTTTTCAGGTCAAGCAGACACCATTCTTCCAAATTAATTAACTCGGAGACTGGAGCAGAATAGCATGCTATATATATTGGAACAGGTTAATCCAGGGTCAAATCAAAGGAAATGTTTATTGCATAAATGCACTGGAAAAGTCAGCAAGGAAGCAGATAGAAAATGACAGATAATAGTGATATATACAATGGAAGAACTGATACCAGTGGATCTCTTTTTTTTTCTTTGACATTTTACATGAGATTCATGGATCTTCTTGCCCCTCCCCATTTCTTCTTTAGATTTTAGATATACTAGTTAATCACAAACTAAAGCAAGAAACAGCTGAATGAAAAATGTCTGCACAGATAGAAAATGACGACCTGTGTAGACAGGAAAAATATGAGTTGTGAAAGAGTACGGCAAAAGATTACTCCATGTATGGAGAAGAAGGATGGAGAAACCAATCTGAAGTAGATTGGGCAGTTAAAGTAAAAAGAGGCAGAAGCCTTGAAAGGGACAGCAAGAAAACATCTGGTCTCCTGAAACAAGCTGTCCTCATTGGTTCCCACTTTCTCCACACCCCTTTTCTACCCATCCTAGCCTCTGAGAGACTGAAATATCACTAGTAGTGGGAACCCAACATCAAAATGCAGAAGCTCCTTCCTTTCAGAAAAACCTGAGACTTTTCCTCATTCCTTTCTTCCCTCTCTCCTTTCCTTTTCCTTTTTCATTCCTTTAAGACACTGAGCTTTGCAATTATTTCCCAAACTTCAAATGCTCAATATTGTTGTTTGTTAACCAGCTAAATTAAGAAACAAAAGAGTTAAATTTGGGATTCTTAAACTTTATGGTCACAGTTCAAAAAACTGCTCTGTGGGCTTGTAACATTGCCTTGAGATTATTATTTTTTTAAAAGAACAAGGATGTAAATCAAATAAACAGGTGCTTAGAAAGAGATATTCATGGAAGGAAGAAGCGACTGATAAGTCCAGCTGCTAACTGGGGTAATTCAAAAGGGCAATTTCAAAGTGTAGTCCAGTGATGGACAATGGATAATTTACAGCTAGTCCTTGACTTATGCCCACAATTGAGCCCCAAATTTCTGTTTTTAAGTGACACATTTGTTAAATGAGTTTTGCCCCATTTTACTACCTTTCTTGCCACAGTTGTTAAGTGAATCACTGCAGTTGATAAGTTAGTAATCCGATTAAGTGAATTTGAGTTTCCCACTGACTTTGTCAAAGGGCTGCAAAAGAGGATCACATGACCTTGGGACACAGCAATGGTCATAAGTATGAACAGTTGCCAAGCATCTGAATTTTGATCACGTGACCATAGAGATGCCACAAAGGTTGCAACTGTAAAAAATTGTCATAAGTAACTTTTTTCAGTGCCATTGTAACACTGAACAGTCATTAAATGAACTGCTGTAAGTCGAGGACTACCTGTATTCAGAAGTTAAAGTAATTACATATGGGAAGATGTTCCCAGAACACAGGGCTAGCTGGCAAGCCATCAGCCATCAGCTACTGATGGAGATTTTCTTTTCCTTTCAAGTAAGGCTTTGTGCCCCAATGAGGTAATATCATGTGGAAGTGGTTTATGAGTCAATAGCAGATCCCACGTCACCCCATACGCACCCTATATCATCCCTCTCCATATTTTTACCATAATTATATCTTTTTATTTCCTATATACGTACGTATGTATGTATGTATCATTTTGTTTTTAACCTTGTAAGTCACCCAGTCACCTTTCAGCGAGATGGGCCACAAACAAATTGTGTCTTTGACAGACAAATACTGTCTTTTATTGTGACCAGTGATCCATCTAAGGCAGTGGCCCCCAACCTTTCGGGCACCAGGGACTGGTTCAATGGAAAAATGTTTTTTTTGTCAACCGGTGGGGGCATGGTTTTGCATGCTGCCTGCATCTTGCCTATGGGACTTGGCTTGTTTGTGTGGTCCGGTTGCTGGCATGCTGCGGTTCAGTGCACGGACTGGGGGTTGGGGACCACTGATCTAAGGAAGGAGCAGAAGACACACAAGCTACAATCTATTTTATTCAGTATTCAAAACTTATTCTTTCAGTTGTAGCTTCTTCCTTCCCTGTTCTAATTCTCAAATATCCTGTGCTATGAGACAGGAATTTATAGCAGATTGACACGAACTGCTCAAGCAATCTGTTTGTGCCAAGGCCTCCAAATAATTTACTTTACAATCTCATGTATTTTAACAGCCTCTGTAGCTAAACTGGAAAGTTATTAGAAAGTTGGAGGTTCTGGAACTTTGCCTCTTTATTCCCTATCCCAGGTTTGTAGCTAGTTTTCAGCATTTCAGTCACCCAAACCACCTGCAGGTTAAAAAAAAACCTATAGCAAATTAAAAAGACATTTATTTGCAGCCTGAGGAAAAGCAGATGGCTGTTCACTGCTCATGCACTTTCCAGTGTTTGTCACCTTGTTAAAAGAAACAACATTAGGGATAACTTGGTTTCTGATAATTTCATTTCCTAGATATTTATAGTATTGGTAAAAGACTGAACACTCTGACACAGCAAAGACTTGGAACATAACTAGATTGTACCTATTATATACGAAATGTAATCCCTTAAAACTCTGCAATGTAGTAATCAGTATGAAAATATTGTAAGAAAATATTTCTGCCCTGTTCTATGATGAGGTATATCAATGCAATTATTTTTTACCCTCTGCTTTTGTCATGAATCTGTATGCATATTAGTATGCAATCCAGGTATCAATTTCTCATGTTAAAAGTAGAAGGGGCTGAATGAAACTGTCTTCAGCAGGAAAGCCTGCTACAAAACTGAAAAACCAGGGCAGAGAATTTTCCCAACAACAGACAGCTATCCTGCAAGTTGCAGAACAGCTGACAGGAACAGAAATGGTAACAAGCTCATTTCTGAAAATCTGCAGCCCCTGAATAAAGCTAGAAGTGCAAAAAGCAAATGTCTCTCAGCCTAGGAAGGAATTATATTCCTTCTTTGCAAACAGAATATCCAGATTTTTTTTAATTGGATCACATTAATTTTGTAAAAAAATTTCAGGAATTCAATATGGCATATATAACATTCCCTCTTCCTATCTGCTCCTGTAATCACAATCCTGGGCAATAGGTTGGGTTAAAAGAGAATGAGTTGTAATATTTGTTATGACACGAAGAGCTGCATTTCATGTTATGGTAGGCAGTTCATTTATTTCCCTTCCTTAAATTGCTCTCAGTCAAATTAATCTGGCAACTAAATTGATCGCTTATTATTGTAATTTTGAAACCAAATGTTTTCTCATATTTGTATATTAATAGATATATTTGTATTTTTCCTATTTATTTTACCTTTTTTGCATCTTTCTATTTGCTATTGCTGAGCTCCATCAGCTAAACCACTTCTGAATCTTGAAGAAATACCTTCTCTCTACGGTTTTGGCCAATTGTTCTGACATAATTGAGAATTTAATTTAATTTAATTTAATAATTTGATTTATATACCGCCCTTTTCCGTGCAACGGACTCAGGGCAGTTTACAGCCAACAATAAAATACAAAGATCTATAAAATTAAAAACAAAATTACAAGCAAATATTATTAGGATATTTTAAGATAACAAATTCTTAAGACCAATTTAAAATCTAATTCATTAAAATTGGGAATGAAGGAGGGGAGAAGGGCTAGGCAAGACATGCCTGAACAAAAAGATGTGTCTTAAGAGCATGGCGGAAAGCACGGAGGTCAGTAATCCTTCGAATATCTAGGGGGAGATCATTCCAGAGGGTGGGAGCTGCCACAGAAAAGGCTCTCCCCCTATGGGTCACCAGCCTGCATTGTCTGCCTGACGGCACCGTGAGGAAGCCCTCTCTGTGGGAGCGAACGGGTCAGTGGGAGGTATCACTTGGTAGAATGCAGTCCTGCAAGTAACTAAGCCCTATGCCTATTACCAACACCTTGAAACGCACCCGATAGACCACCGGCAGCCAGTGCAGCTCGCTCAGGAGAGGCGTCACATGGGAGCGGCCCCTCGCTCCCATAATCTCCTGCACGCCCACATTCTGGACTACCTGGAGTCTCCGGGTGCGTATCAAGGGGAGCCCCATGTAGAGAGCATTACAGTAGTCCAGACGAGAGATGACCAAGGCTTGAGTGACTGATAAGAAATCAATTTGTGGGTAATTATTTGATGGAATTAAAGATCAAGCTTTTTAAAGTAAATGGAAGAAATATAAAATGAACTTATTTGAGCAGGGTTAAAATATATGTGCTGAGATTTTGGGTAGCTAGTAATAGAATTTATTTTTAATCAGAACTGAATGATGAGACTTAAAGATCTGTTTATAAATGAAGAGAAGCTTCCTTTTTTCTTTTTTTTAGAGAAAATTAAAAGCTGGAATACAAATGAATGTATTTAACTTAGGTTAAAATATCTGTCTTACTATTTTTGGTAACTCTTAATAGACTTTTGCTGATGAGAACTGAATAATTTTATTAATGATAAGGATGAGATATGAGAAGATGTTTTTACTTGAAAAATCTAAAAATGTTGCCAAAATTGTTTGTTTGTCTGGAGGGAGGTGGGAGTCAGCTTTTATATATCTTTGCTTCTTAATTTTAATTTTTGTTTTTCATCTCTTTTCATTTCTTTTTCTTTTCTTTAGCTTTTATTTTGTTCTTAATTCATATTAGTTTTTCCTTATTTTTGCATTTGTAAACTTTAATAAAAAATGCAATATAATTCAAAACTTGTTTCAGAAATTGGACAATGTTGTGCACATTTTTTTAATTTTTTGCGAAGTGTAGTACTGCCAGGTATAAATAGTGTCTTTGTACTTGGTCATCCAGTATATGTCCTGTTAGTGCTGCCTGAGAATTTGATATAGTTTGATGTATACTTTAGATCGGGGGTTCCCAACCCGTGGTCCATGGACCAGTACCAGACTGTGGCATGCCAGCAACTGAGCAGCACAAGCAAACCAAGCCGCATTCTCAGAATGCAGGCAGCATGCAAAACCATGCTTCCTCTAGTCCACAGAAAAACCTTTCTCTGTGGGATCATACCCTGGTGTCCACAATGTTTTGGGCCACTGCTTTAGATGATGCAGATATTATCATAAAATAAGAAGGGTGAATGGATTTGAAATATAGGTGCCAAGCCCTAAAAGGTAGAGTTTACTTAATATGTAGGTCCTATTTTGCAGATTTGCAATATGATTATTATCTAGTTGTCAGACAGTGTCAAACTATTCTCTAGGTGAACCCTCCAACTGAATGGGCAGAAACTTTTTTCCCTAACAGAAACTAACTAATTTCAGGTGAACAGATTAACCATATGGCAATGCCCCTATTTACTTAGATTTATGAGACATACTTGAAATTGTCTTAGATTATAACATGTGATGATTTAGATTATTGCATAGTATATGGCTTAGATTATAGAATAGTATGTGATGATGTCTCAAATGTGTATTCATTTAAATCAGTGAGATTATTGCTAAGAAGTGTGGGTATAAAATTTTAGCCATACTTTTGAGGCAATGGGAGATATGGATGTACACCATTACAAAACACTGTCCCAATGTAGGTCCCACATTCAATGGTTTAAAACCCAGTGGGATTCAGAGGACTAACATAGTCAGAATCTGCCCAACTAGTTTCTAGTGTAAATCACCTTCCATAATTAGATTCCAAATGAAATCCCAATTCAATTTAGTCCAGATAATTAGTTTGGTGCACATAGATTTGAAAGTATAGGTTCACCATATTTTCAATAACCCAACTAGAGTTTGCAACCAGCCATAGTTACTAGTGATTTTCACCGATGGTAGGAAGGTTTTTCTTAAAAGAAACATCCTTGAACTCCATTCAACCAAAGACGTGAGCAAGCAAATTGTTGTTCTAATTCTTCACATAAGGCTTCACTCTGTGTTTGGTTGAAAGAATTCATCCATGAGAGCTCCAGTCTTTTATATGCTTCATTGCCTTCAGTTCCAGGTTCTGATTTAGCTCTGCTAGAAGGAACAGGACTCTTGGGGATTACAGTATCAATTACCTTGGCAAAGATTAGCCAGGCTTTCAACCTATCATGGAAAATTCCTTAAATGTATTTGTGAATCATTTGAATTCATCATTTCAACTATTCTTCTAGCCCAGCCAAGGTTTACAGTAGCTGCCAATCTAAAACTAATAAAGTAATGATTGGCCCATCCAAACAGTTACAGGAAGTTCCTCTACCTTCAAATCACCAGTCCCAGCTGAACAGAATATCAAACTGATTGTAAGCAAGGGTCAGAGTTACTGAGGAGAGAATCCCTCATGCCAGAGAAAGGTATTTGGTAAACTAGGAACAAATGACTGAAAGTTTCAAAGACAGGAAAACAGCAATGAAACTATTAGGTGGAAGGCAGGGTTTCAGAATTTGAACCTTGGAATTATACACACTCATATGGTATGTAATGGAAGGTCTCCTTTGTAATGCTACTGCAAGAATGCCTTTATATGTACAGCTTCCACATCCTCTGCAGTATAGCTACTTACCTTATTTTCCTGTGTCTGCATCGGAATAAGCTGAAAGGAAATTTTAATTAATTATGTATGCAAGAGGTCTGATACCGGTTTGAGCAAGCCCCCTGTCATTATGGGAAAATGAAATCCTGACTGGGTAACTTTAGTGTGGAAATGGAAGTGCCCCCAAATAAACTTAGGGTAGTAAACTGCTATATCCAGATAAAGTTGTTATGCAGTGGGGAGGATGCTATATTGTCCTGGCAACTCAAATGTAGGACCTGACATTTAAAATTGGTAAAAATATTAAATAAAGCTGCTTGTCAGTAAAATAGATTTTCTGCAGAGAATAAGTCACACATCCTTGTCCCCTTCAACTGCCTCACAGAGTAATCCAGCAAAAAGAAGAGAGAGAAGTTAACTCCCCACTTCTCTGTCAGCAGGTTTTTATCATACATGCCAAATCAGCATTTTCATACAAGATTAATCCTTAGTAATAGCTGTTTTTCCAGAAACTTTGGCCCTAACCAGCAACAGATATACCCCTTAGGCTGAAGAGCTCATTCATATGCCATGCTCAAGAATTATGCACACTCTATTAGCAAATATAAAAGTTTGACTCACATATAAAAAGATGGAAGATACTTCCATGAATTTCAGTCCTTTAACATCTGCCATTATTCTTTGAAACCAACATTTTAAACAAAGAGAAAAAAATGAATAGAACAGTGTATGCAACTCTATCTGAATCTATGTGAAGCAAAACGGTACACAAAAATGTATTGGCGAAATACTATGCAAGGAAAGGTACAGTGGAGTTTGTACAAATCTTCTTTATAAAATCATGTATGAAATTTTACACAAGACTTTTCATTCCTCAAAATTATATATTAGAGTGATTCGACTTCCGGTCCTAGAGGCAACAGGACGTGGGAGAGCTAGCTCTGCCTCCCGCGCCTGAAACCCGCTCCCTGGGGGGCCCTTAGGGGCCGGGCGACCTCTTTTTGG
>JANHFO010010397.1:223360-233655 GCA_032468095.1 Pareas carinatus | reverse complement strand
GATAGATAGATAGATAGATAGATAGATAGATAGATAGATAGATAGATATAGCAATTCTGTAATAAAATGATACCTACTAAATATTTTTACCTCACTTAATTCCAGAACACAAGGTTGATATTTTATTTTTGATTGATGGCTCAATGAACGTGGCTGGCCAGTTTCCTGTTGTTCGAGAGTTTGTGTTCCAAATTATTTCTGAACTGAATGTGGGGTCAGATGCTGTACGAGTAGCTCTAGCACAATTTAGTGATGATGTAAATGTGGAGTTCAACTTTAACATCCCATCCAAGATAGAAATCCTTCAGAAAGTAAGAAAGATGAAGATGAAAGGAGGAAGACTACTGAACATTGGAGAGGCACTAAATTATGCCATAAAAGACATCTTTGTGAGACATGCTGGGAGCAGGATTGAAGAAGCCGTGCCACAATTCCTGGTCCTTCTGGTGGCTGGGAGATCAGATGACACTGTGGATGAAAGTGCTGATACCCTGAAACAAGCTAGTGTGATTACTTTTGTTATCCAAACCAAGTTCTCTGATCCAGTTGAATTAGAAAGGATAGTTTATGCCCCTCAGTTCATTCTAAAGGTTGATACCCTTTCTCAAATTGGAGATATACAACCCGAAATAGTCAACCTGTTGAAAACCATAGAATTTAAATCTCGAGGTAAATATCTTTATTTTTATTTATCACTTGATGTTCATTATTTTTTAAATATTTAGATTGATTGATGAATTGATTGATTGATTGGGGTTTTACCTCACTGCAATCAAACAGACTTTAGTGATATGAAAGATCTAATTCTCTACAGCCTACTAAAACCAGTCAAAAAGTGACACATGGCCAATCAGATATAATTCTGAAACCAATAAACTTTGGCAAATTTGCAAACATATTCTTCAGCTAAAACTGACAAACCATTGTGGATTGAATCCAAATTTAGAGCAAAGCACAGAACCATTTTTCATGGTCAATAAACTTGGAATCAGAAAAGCTAGCTAGTTCTCCTTTTAGGAATTTTATTCTGCGAAATTTCCAGGGATATGTTTTGCTATACAAATGCATTACCTATGAAACCCCAAACAATTTCATCTCGAAATAATAACAGAAGATTCAACCAGGGCTTTACAATATCACAGAAAAATCCCAGTTGTCAATAAGAGCAAGAAGTGAAAGCCTATATGAATAAAGATTCTAGTGACTCTAGGAGTCTCAGAACTCTAGAGAACGGTTTTTCAGCCCTGAAACTTGTATCTAGTGTTAATTCATTCATCAGGGCAGTGGAAATGCAAAATCATTTGAGGGTAGAGAATCTCATTACCAACTCTCCCAAGGACTCTTTGTAAATAAGCTGCTTTACTTTGACCCTAGTAACAGAAAAGTAACATTCCTTAAGAAGCATTTCAGGGTAGAAATGTACCAGCTTTACCCTCCTTGTGATCTGTTGCAAATGGCATTAGGAAAGTAGCAATCCTGAGCATAATCATTGGGAAGTGACTATACAATGTAGAAAGCTGAGAAAAGAAAATTTGAAAATATCAAGAATTAGTTATATTATGAAGGACACAATGTATTTCAAGTCAAATAACTTCTTCAAGTTCAATAGCAGAAGATTCCCCTAAAAACTACTAGATCTCATACTCTCCATCTGTCCTATCAAATTCTGAAACGAACATCTTTGGATTTCGTGTCATTGTCCCTTTATGATTCCTTTCTTTACATTGTTTCCCAGTTTTCTAAACTGTATTAGTAGAACAAGTAAAGTTAATCCACTAAAAGATAAAAATGAACACATCACAAGAAATTATTGAAGTGAAGATGAATCTCATTTTTCTTTCCGAATCTGTGAATCTGAAATTCAGAACAAGAGTTATGTATTTCTGACAGATGGTTCAGATGGCTCCAGAAGTAGTTCCACAGAATTTAATACTTTTGTACAAAGAATTGCTGATAGTCTGGATATTGGTCTTGATAAAGTCCAGATTGCTGTGACCCAGCATAGTAATACTATCAACCTAGAGTTCCTTCTGAATACTCTGTGACAAGATTGAGATGCTCAAGGCCATTCAGAAATTATCACCTATGTGCTCTTCACTGAACACAAGGCCAGCCCTTAATTACCTTGTTAAGAATGTGTTCCTGAGCCCACCTAGAAGCAGAATCTGAAGGTGTCTCACAGTTCTTGATTTTGCTGATAGCTAAAAAGACAAGAGATGATGCCAAAAAAGTTTCATTGAATCTAGGCTAATTGAAGTTGCACATCACCACAAGCCATTATTTATTGTTCTAAATATAGATTAGAATTTTCAGATGTGTAAAAATCAAGCCATCACCTAGATTTTTAAAATATTTTATTCAATCGGTATTTTTGTTTCTATGATACAAATACTCTTACATGATACAGCATACATTACATGATTCAACAATTGCACAGCTTAGTAAAGCAAATAGTGTATATGGGAATCCTCTGAGAATTTTATGGAAGAAGTGTGCAATGTAAAAGAATAAGTAAAATTTATAAATGAAAACATCATTTATCAATTTAATGTAATGCCTGAAAAATGTCTGAAAATAAACTATAATGGTCTTTCTTCTTTTGAATAGGCAACAATATTTTTCTTCTACTAAAATCTAAGCTAAAAGTAGTCAGAAACACTACTTCAAATCAAATTTTCAGAGTTTATTTTCTAAATCTTTTTAGTAATATTTTGTACTGTGTGGCTGTTAATATTAGCTAATTTCTTTAACTATGTTAAATTTATTTGGTAGCATAATTTTGACTGTCATCTAATATCCTTTTTTGTTCTATCGCAGATACAAAGAAAGACATTGTTTTCCTTATTGATGGCTCTCAGTTTGCAATTTCTGAGTTTCCTTCAATTCGTGAATTTATTGAACGACTTGTAAACCGTATGAATGTGGGTTCAGATGCGACTCGAGTAGCTGTAATTCAATTCAGTGATAATTCCAAAGTTGAATTTTTGCTGAATGCACATTCTACCAAGGAGGAGGTACTAGCTGCGGTGAGAAGATTAAGTCCCAGAGGTGGAAGACAAGTCAACCTTGGTTCTGCCCTAGAATATGTGTCAAAGAATATTTTTACAAGACCTTCTGGGAGCCGCATAGAGGAAGGAGCACCTCAGTTTTTAATCCTTCTTTATTCCCACCAACCTCATGATGATATAGAGAACCCGGTACACCTGATCAAAGAGATTGGTGTGGCTCCGCTTCCTATTGGGAAGAATGTGGATCTTGAGGAAATGACCAAAATAGCACTTAGTCCTGATTATGTATTTCAAGTGTCAACTTACCAAGATCTTCCTAGTTTGGAACAGAAAATGTTAACCCCTCTTACAACATTGACTACCCAGCAGATACAAAAAATCATTTCTGATACAACTCGCCCTCCAGGTAAAGTGATTTGTAGGGATATCTGCATAGAATATTGCCCCAACCTCTGCCTATCTTCCTTGCTTCCTTGCTGCAGCGACTAGCATAGGGGTGCATCATTCTTGGCATTTGGCAGAGCTGTAGTTTTTCTCCAGGCCTAAGTCAAGTTTTATTTCTATATTGTAACCAGGATAAAAGCCATTTCACTTGGGAGCCAGAGTTGCCACATTTTCAGGAATTTGAAGCACCAAAACAGAATTGTAAGAGGTGTTTTTTAGTTAAGATAAAGTATAAATTCTACATCTGATCACTGGTTCTTTTGGACCAGCCTTACCTCTCTCAATTGACAGGATTTTAAATTGTCCACTGCTGTTACCTCAGATTCTCTTCAGTGAGACAGGGGCTAGCCAGGGATTAAACCTGTATGTCAAACATGCACTCCTTTCTGTGAAGAAAAAGCTAGTCTCATTCTGTTTTCCCATTCTCTCCACTCCTCATTGTAGACATTGACAGTGAAGCAAAGGACATTGTCTTCCTTGTTGACAGCTCTGATGATGTCAGATCAGATGGACTTGCTCACATTCGTGATTTCATTTACCGATTTGTCCAGCAACTGGATATCCAAACGAGCAGAGTGAGAATTGCTGTTGTCCAGTTTAGCAATGAAGTGTTTCCCGAGTTCGACTTAAAAGCCTACCTGACCAAAGAGAGTGTGCTACAAGCCATACGGCGCTTAAGGCACAAGGGTGGTTCTCCCCTGAATGTTGGGAAAGCTCTGGACCATGTCATGAAGACTGTCTTTATCAGATCAGCAGGAAGTAGGCGAGAAGATGGAGTCCTCCAGTATTTAGTCCTCTTGCTTGGAGGGAGATCCCAGGATGATATCAGCAGGCCTTCTATTCTGGTGCAAAACTCTGGGATTAGTACTCTGGGAGTTGGAACAAGACAAGTAGACAGTGCGGAATTGCAAAGAATCACCAGCAATCCCAAAACTGCATTTATTGTGAGAGATTTTACTGAGCTCCCAGCAATAGAAAAACGTGTTTTGGCATCAATTGTGCCACGACAAAAGCCAACTGAACTACCTACTGATGTTATCGCTGGTCAGTCTTTCATTTTTAAATAAAACTGTGGAATTGGAATAATAGGAATATTATCAATTTCTATTATTCATGGGGATTTAAAGAAATAGGTGTATAAAAGAAAAAATGCTTTTTGTTTTCACTTCAATAGTACCTTTAGCTGGAATCAACACACTGATTTGTGTAAAATACAATAGATAGTTTGGAACAGAGCAAAGTCAACAATTTAGCATTCAATTTTCTTTATAACATTTAAAGATCAATATAGTTTTTACATACTTTTTTGCATCTTTAATTAGAGGTTCATTTTAGAACTTGCTTTTGAATAAACAAAAGTCAGATCTTGAACTGCTGTAGCTTATTACTTTCTCTGGATTTAATTTATGTACTTGATCATCTTGACATGATGTCTTAAAAATGGGATTTAAGAAACTTTTGTACTATAGGTGGTTGCTATGTTCTTTTCTCCTGGCCTTGGTTTAATCTCTTTTAATTGGTTTCTAATTGTATATGTTGGGGTTTTTATTTGACTGTTCACTGTCCTGAGTCCTTCCAGAGAAAGGCGATATATAAATTCTGGAAATAAATAAATAAATCAGTCCCTTGAGAAACAGTTTTAGCTTATTCACCAATAAGGTATCAAAAGCTGAGGATGAGGAAAAGTGCAATTCGCTGTGAAACTGCTTGTTTGGAAAGTACATTATTACTGCTTTCAGTAATAATATTGAATAATATAAATTGAAATATAAATAAATAAATAAATAAATGGCTAGAGCTATATTTAATGAATTCTGTGAATACAGAGGTCATGCAGATTTCTAGTCATACTCATTAAAGGCAAAATTCCTTAAATGAAATGTCTAATACCTGTTTTTTTTCTTTTAAATCTTTTAGTTGATAAAAAACAAGGTGATATTGTCTTCTTGCTGGATAGCTCTATCAATTTTGGGAGAGACAATTTCCCCAATGTTGTTGAATTTATACATGACTTAATTGATGCTATTTATGATGAAGGCGATTCCATTCGAGTTGGCTTAGTGCAATACAACTCTGATGTGAGTGATGATTTCTTTCTGAAGGATTTCTCTGACAAAGAACAAATCTTGGAAGCAGTGAAGAAGATAGCCTACAAAGGAGGCAGAATTGCCAATACAGGAGCAGGTGTCAAGCATATCCAAGCAAAACATTTTGTGAAGGAGGCTGGCAGCAGGAAAGACCAGAATGTCCCTCAGATTGCTGTCATTGTAACAGCGGGCAAGCCAGAAGACAATGGGGAGGCAGCAGTATTAGGGCTGTCTCAGTCCGGGGTCAAGGTCTTTGCAGTTGGTGTGAAAAACATTGACCTGAATGAAATTACAAAGCTCTCCAGTGGCACCACAACAGCTTTTAGGGCTGCAACTCCCCAGGTGCTCTCAGAGCTCAATGAAGCTGTTCTGGTGACCCTGAATGATGTCATGAGAGAACAATTGTGTCGTGGTGTGGTAGAAGTCTCCAGAGGTAAAGAAATCTCACTTCAATTTTTATTTGTTTGAGTGTTTTTGCTTTTATATTTAGAGATTTACAAAATACTGTACTGTAATTTCTATATGCAGCAATCCTTTGTTTTTGTCTCCCTTATTTTAATATTCAATTTCATAATAGCAAGTATGGGTGGTATTTTTTATTTTTTAATTATTTGTATTTAAGAAAAATTATATGACTACCCAACTTACTCTAAGTGACTCCAGGTGGCTTACAATGATAAAAACCCAATATAAAAAATAAAAGCAATAACCCTCCACCTCCTGCTGACATCAATTAGCCAATCAAAAAGTGACTTGAGGGATCTATCCCACTCTGGGTTTCTCAGGATTGTTGACAAAACCACATCTTCAGGACCTTGAGAAACAGTGTCAGAATGGGGGCCAATCTTCTCTCTGGGAGAGAACCAACAGAGAAGGCCCTTCTTCTTAGCCCTTGTCTTATATCGCAAATGAGTCCAAAATTTCTGTTGCCAGGCAAGACAAGTTAAGTGGGTTTTGCCCCATTTTACAACTTTTCTTGCTACGTTAATTTAATTAGTTGCTAAGTTAATCACTGCAGTCATTAAGTTAGTAACAGTTGTTAAGTGAATGTGGCTTCCTCATTGTCTGCTTGTTAGAAGATCACAAAAGGTCAGGACACTGCAACCATCATAAATACATGCTAGGTACCAAGCACCCAAATTTTGATCACATGACCAAGGGGATGCTGCAATGGTCATAAATAAGAAAGGCAGTCATAAATAACTGTTAGTGTCATTGCAACTTCTAATAGTCACTAAACAAATCGCTGTAAGTCAAGGACTACCTGTATTCATTAACACTCAAAGTTCTGTGGCAATACAAGTTTGGGAAAAAATAACACAAAATGGTCCAACTGTCCGATTTTTCCTAGAAAGCTGAACATAGTGTGATGTTTTGGATCAAGTGAACAACTACTGAATTTTAATGAACATTGCAAACAGAGCTGCTGTTCTTGACTAGAAATCCAGAAATCACTTTTAGACACATCTTATTTCAACATGGTACAATTTAGCAATTGTTTTTCTAGCTACTGTGCCACTTTACCTTTAATTTATGTATGATAGATTTGCCATTTTTCCTTTCTAGATTGCAATCTGGATGTTATACTTGGATTTGATGTCTCAGATACTGTACAAGGGCAAAACATTTTCAGTGGACAAAGAATGCTGGAATCAACAGTTGAAGATATTCTGAACAGGATCAGTCAAATGCAGAAAATAAGCTGCACCCCCAACCAGGCACCCACAGTGCGTGTGGCACTTCTGGCACAGACTTCCTCTGGAGTTGTAGAAGCCTTTGATTTCTCAGAGTATCAGCCAGAATTGTTTGAAAAGTTCCAGGCCTTGCGAAATGATGGACCATATGTGCTCACTGCAGACACTCTCAGATCTTACCAGGATAAATTTAAAACAGCTCCTACTGGAAGTACAAAGGTAAATGTCGACTCCATTTTCAGTTTTGGGAAAGATCCTTTTGCTGTATCAAAATATTATTCTACAGACACCCTCCCCAGGTGACTGCTGTGTAGTGTAATTGGCTAACTCAAAGAGTCCTGAGCCTCAAGTCATTCCTGAATAGTAACCAAGCTGATATTTTAACTGAGGAGCACTTCACAACTCATCTTTATTAACATGAAGCTCTTCTTTCATAGGTAGTGATCCACCTAACTGATGGTATTGATAGTGCTATGGGACCACTGGCAGCTGTATCAACTAATCTGAAGAAAGAAGGTGTGTTTTGTAAGGCTTTATTTTCATGCTGACATAAAAATTTAGTTGGGAATTCTAATACCACATACATACACTGATCAATTCTTTCAGATAAATGAATACAGAATGATCCTAAAGCATTAACCATTAACACAATGTCACTGTTTAGCTTTTTATCCTTTCACTGAAATATTCAGGCTGAAGCCTTTCTTATAACAATGTTCATAAACCATGATGGAAGAAAGTAGTTTTTTTTCTCCTGCAGTTGTTTTATTACCAAGATGTCCACAAGATATTTCTCTAATTTCATTAAGACATTCTTGATAGTTTAAAGCACCATTTATGAATGTTCCATTCTTTTCTCATTAGAAGCAACCCACACCATTGCAAAATATCTTTTTCCTACATAAAGGATGGGGGGGATTTTATTGATTTACTTGTTTTTTGGCAAGCAAATGCTCTTGATGCTGAACTAGGTTTTCAATCCAAGATGTTCTAAGAAATAGGCTCAGAAAGTGAAAGAAAAGCACAAAATAATGAAATGTTGCTATAACAAAGAGTGCTATTCCAGATATTGTCAAATACTCAATTTATAAATACTTCCAAGGTGATTGCTATGGGAATAGGATGGGAAAACTGTCCCAAAAGATAGAAGCAAGAAGACTGTATGCTGTTTCAAATTTTAGGAATATTTGGCTTGCACTAGTTGTTAGATCTGAAGGGGCTTAGGTTCGATCACGCAAGGAACAGGCTGGAGAACCTCAGTGAATCCAACAGTGTTTATTAACAAAGTAACGACAATTGTAGCCAGCAACAGGCTGGTTACTCACACAGTCCTCCACAATACAATGGGCTGGTGCAACAGCCAATCACTGGGTCAAGCTCGCTGGTCTCCTAAATGTCTGAGCAGTTGGGAGGGAGGAAACTGCTCCCAACATCTGCCGACCACTTGATTGACAATCCATAGGGTCAGACAGCCAAGAGCCTTGCCCCAGCCAGCAGGCTCCCAGGGTCTGCAAGGAGCCTTGCTTTAACCAGCAGACCCCTTGGATCCAGCACCCCTCCCTTCCAGGTTAAAACTATTACAGACATATTGCTCCAAGTAACCCGGTTTCTTTGATGGCCTCCCGGATCTCGGGGGCTCCGACCTAGCCGGTTCCGAGCTCGCGCAGGGGGCAGCACTGGCTGGGTCAGGATTGACCGGCACTGCGGGAACTTGCTCACTGGGCTCTGGATCCAATGGAGTCAAAGTCTCCCTTGTAGACGCCCAGCGGCCGAACGGCTCCAAGTTGGGCTGGTCACTTTGGCTGTAATCGCCTGGGGAGGAACGGGACTCTACATTAAAATCAGCAGTTTGTTCTGCGGAGTGATTGCCAGTCACGCAGCGCAGCTGATCTATATAGTGATGCCATGATCGACCATCATTCAGCCTCACCACATATGAACAAACCCCCAAAGATGCCATGGAAGTGATGTCCCAGTGCCTGTAAGCCGTGCGGAACTAGATGGGGAAGAACGGACTCAGACTCAATACCTCCAAGACCGAGTGGCTGTGGCTTCCGGCATCCTGATATAGCCAGTTGACTCCATCACTGATTATTGGGGGCAAAATACTGGCCCCCACGGAGAAGGCTCACAATCTGAGCGATCTCCTGGATGCACGGCTCTCCTTGGAAGATCATGTGGCAGCCGTGGCCAGGGAGCCTTTTTATCAGGTACGCCTGATTTGCCAGTTGTGTCCCTTTCTTGATCGGGACAACTTACGCACGGTCAGTCAGGCTCTTGTCACTTCCCGTCTGGACTACTGAAATGCTCCCTACATGGGGCTCCCATTGGGGTGCAATCAGAGGGTTCAACTGGTCCAAAATGTGGCTGCATGGGGGATTGTGGGAGCAAGGAGGTGCTTCCGTGTTACACTTCTGCACGAGCTGCACTGGCTCCCATTGGCCTTCTGGGTGTGCTTCAAGGTGTTGGTTATCACCTTTAAAGTGCTCCGTGGCTTAGGACCCAGGTATTTACAGTAGTGCCTTCTACCAGCAAATACCTCCCACTGGCCAGTATGCTCCCACAGATAGGGCCTCCTCTGAGTGCCGTTAGCCAGGTAATGTCGGCTGTCGGCCCGCAGGGGAGAGTCTTCTTTGTGGCGGTGCCCACCCTCTGGAATGACCTCCCCCCTGAGATACGCACTATATCTAACCTCCATGTGTTCTGTCGTGCCCTGAAAACATATCTCTTTATGCAAGCCGGGCTATCCTAGCCCCCACCCTTTTATTATAGTAAATTATTTTTATTAGGTTTTAAATCGGTTTTATATTGGTTTTTAAATTACGGCCCTGTATCATTATAATTATTTTTAATATGTTTTTTTAAAAAAACTTTTCATCGTTTTTCAAAAAGAAAGTGGGAAAAAGACAAAAGAAAAGAAAATTCATATGAGGCTAAATATAAACAAACAAAACATTATAACAATACATGAACACAGAAAGCTTCCCCCTTCTTCTTCTTCTTCTTCTTCTTCTTCTTCTTCTTCTTCTTCTTCTTCTTCTTCTTCTTCTTCTTCTTCTTCT
>JANHFO010010397.1:201361-214954 GCA_032468095.1 Pareas carinatus | reverse complement strand
ACTGTCTTATATTAATTTTTGCTCCCAAAGATGCGCTAGGTCTTATTTTCAGGGGATGTCTTATTTTTCCACCGTGAACTTCCTGTCTGCTCCGGCTGCACTGGAGGGGAGTCCTTATTATTAGGGAGGCCTTATTTTCGGGGTATGCCTTATATTTCAGCAAGAGCAAAACTGCAAGTAGGTCTTATTTTCGGAGGATGACTTACTTTCGGGGAAACAGGGTAATAGAATTATATTCCCATTGTTACCTATGGAGATTATTTTAATATTTTCAAAATGTTTTTAAAATTATCTTCCTGAACAACTTTTTGTAATTTGGTTTGGAGGTAGGAATCAGCAGAAAGTACCATCATAACTAATTCTGTGACTTTGAATTGAAAACAAGCGACCAGTCAATGTATCAAAATCCCTTATTTCCTAGATAAACCACCCATGATGTTTTAAGCTGAATTCTGATGGAAATATCTAGTCATTTTGTTCCATGACAATAGAGCAAAGTCGGAACAATCTGAATTTCTGAGAAAGGCTGTTCTGCTTCAGTCTCGAAACAAGCATTTTTTCTATTTTGTGCATACCTATAGGGCCCAATCTTATTCATACCTCTTCCCACACATTGAAGCTTGAGTCTTCTGTTTCCTATAGCATTTGGCTGTCAAAAGATGTACGTTTTCATTTTGGGTACGCCCAAGGAAAAAAGTTCTCAGAGAATAAAAAGCTGTAGGTAATTACCAAAATAGAAACAAAAATATTTTTCTAGTGATACCTCTACATAACAATGACTATGCTGTATTGATTTCAAGGGAGCACTTGGCAGAAGAGGACCACCAGGGATCAAAGTAAGTCTTTATGTTTTTATATGATGTATCTTTGTGTTATGTGTTGGGGAAGTGAGGACAGCCAAATCTAAGTAATATTCTTATAAAAGTTGAAAAAATGACAAATATAGAATATTGTGTTTTTTTTTAATTCTCAGTTGTTAAATAACTTGGCATTCAGGATAATTTGTTGAGAAGAATATATTTACTCAGCCCACCAGTGTGCTTCAGCTAGACAAGTATTTTAGAATCCTTTTTGAGACAAGAAATGTATTATTTTGCAAGTGCAAACATGCATTCACAGCATAGATATATTTTACAAACATTTATTTGAAAAACTGCTCATGAAATTCTAATAAGCAAGATCTTTAGTCTAGTAGGGCAAGTTAGTTGTAATTCTTTACTTATTTATCATGTTTATATGGCTTCCCATTTCACAACAGTGTGACTCTGGGCAGTGTACAACAGTGAATTAAAAATAAAAATAAATAAAATGTATTAAAACAGTTATCATTGAAAACAATAAAGAACAATAAAAAGCCCACAAATGGAGACAATGATAGCCGCAGTAAGGGAGTCATCACAAGATCTTCCTGATCCCCATCTTTATTCTACCTTTCTGCCAAAAAAGCTCATTACAGTACTATAGGCATATAATACATAGTTCTCTGTGTGCACTGTATTCTCATAGCAACTCTGTAAATTAGATTAATATAGAATGATTGAAATTCTGACTGGTCGACATCTACAAAATTATGTTTTGTAGACAATTGTTTAAGGAGGCTGAGATTTTAAATCAAGTATGTGGGTAATACCAGAGGAAAATAAATGTAAAACTCAAGTAATGTAAATAGCTACATCTGAAAGTAGTTCCATCCACTGACAGAACCTAGTTCTATTTGACCCTCATGCCCAAAAGAAATAAGAAGAATGCAGCTTTTAACTGAAATCATACAAACATAAGAAAATGCCAGTCTTCCTTATTAAGCAGTAGCTATATAAAAGCTTCTCTTTCTCTCTCTCTTCTTCTCCCTCTCCCTCTCCTCCTATTTCTATATCTACCGCTACATCTGTCTGTGTCTGTCTATCATCTCTCCCCCATCCCCTGCTTCATTACATTCTCCATTCAATTGTTTTAATTTCTTAGGGAAATAAAGGTGCCCTTGGCTCATCAGGATTTAATGGGGAACAAGGAATTAAAGGTCCCCAGGTGAGTTTTTGCAGCTCATTTTCAAAAGTAGAGAAATGGCATTTGGGAAACATTGGGAGGAGGGGACAGAGGTTATGTTAACCCATTGCAGCAAAAACAACAACAATCCCAATAGCAATTTATTATTACATTTCTAATGAATGTATTGCTATCAGTTTAATTGCAAATAGCTTTTGTAGATTATTTCGGATTGTATCAAAGCCATCAAGTATTATCTTGAGTTGTCAAATAATATAGTTTACGATGGTATTAATTCATGGCCAGATCTCTCCAAAGCTGCATCTAAGAAGAAGATTATAGATAATATTGTACAACTCTTTATATAAATAAAATGAAATGGAATAGAATAAAAAATCAAGGTAAAAAAGGAGAGAGGTTCAGCACTGTATTGTCAGAAACCAGGAATCCGAAAGTTCATGAAATGTAAGCCCTCAAGTATATACAGGAGATTAAAAGCTGCCAGTGGTCAACAACTGTTGGATTTTTCTCTGTCTCTCTGTATGTGTGTATGTATAAAATTTTCAGCTGAAGTTATTAGGAGAATTTAGATTCATAGATTTGGAGGATATATTAGAAGTCATGTAGTCCAATCCTCTACTCAGTGCATGTCTTAATTTTAAAGAATATTAGCTAATAATGTTAAGAATGTAATAGAATTGCTAAACCACATGTGAAACACTGTAAAAATAATGGGTGCATAATGCTCCAATGGCATGACATCTGATATGTAAATGTCTATGTGCACACTAAATGAAGCTAGGGCTTTGAGTGTTATAATATGTTATCTTCTGTTGTAATGCAATTGTCTGAGGATTTATTTTTTTAATAGAGGGGAAAACTGTAAATTTATTCATTTCTGTTCATTCAGTAATAACGTAGTACTGTGGCTTTGGGAGTTGATCTCATATCTCAGCATAATAAACTATTTCAAGAATGTACCAATTTTGTATCGGAACTTTTCTGCTTCAAATATTTAATTTTGTTTATTTATAATAGGGACCACCTGGCACAACTGGAATCCCTGGCCTTCAAGGAGAGCCTGGCCTCCCTGGTCAGAGGGTAAAATTCAGTTTTTTTGTCATCAAGAATGTTCTTAAAGTGCAAATTGTAAACACTCTTTGATGGGAAAAAATCAGTGATTGTTTTCTGTTTCTAGTCATCATTAGAAGTGTGACTGAAGAGCAGTTTAACATTAGATGGCTGTGGAACTGGGAGTAGAAAATAAATTTATTATGGATCCTGTTGGGAGTCAATTTCTTTTCATCCTGGTAGGAAAGATGTCTAGATAGCATTTCTCTTCTGATTAACAAAAGCTGCAGAGTCATATGATAATTCCAGTATGTACTTAGGTGGCCATATGCCCACCCCAGGAAGCACAGCAAAAAGCAGTGTCTGCATAGACCTTTGTGGCAGTGAGATGTTGTCAGGCGTCTTTCCTGGTAAAATAGAAGAGTAGGCCACAGCCACAGCCATCTTGATCACTTATAAAATTAGACCCAAATAGCCCAGCTGTTTTTTTCTTTGAGAATTTGCTCTGAAAGTGAGCAATAACAAGGACCCACATTTGGAGACCTCCTGCCCCAAAGCCAGAAGTAACAAATTTTCCTCCAATCCTCTTTTAAAATAATCAAATTAATGGCCATTGCCTTGCTTTTGACAAGAATCGAACAATGTGCTGGGTGATCGACTGCTTCCTTTTTGTGAAACAAAAAGTCAAGTTCCTATTGTTAATCTTAAATCAGTCAGCTTCATTGGAGGACTCCTGGACCTTGTGTTTGGCAATTGGGAGAAGACCTTCTCTTACTGCCCTTTCACTATACCACATGGAATTTCATAGACTTTGATCATGCCTTGTCATAGTGAACTGTTTCCTAAGCCAAAGTGTTGTAAATTTTCTAGCTCTGTTTCAGAAAGAATGTGTGGGACACGCTGGCAATTTTTCTTTCTCTATATATCCTTTCCAGCTGCAGGCTTTTTCTGTAGTGGCTTCTGCTCTATGAAACATCCTCCCTTGGAAATTAGAATGGCCCCAATCTCGTTAAATTTTTGTAAGGACCTGAAAACCTGGCTATGTTTCCAAGCCTACGGTGCTGAATGTATCAAGGGCCCTGTTTCCTGACTGTGTTGCTAACTGACCAAGTATCTTGGCTGTTGTGTATATTTAAAACTTTAGAAGGCTGATGAAGGGAGATTTTCCTTTGCAGAATCCACACTGATTTTTCATAGCAAAGCTTGTTCCTCTATATGCTTAGGTTCCCTGTTCATTTTAATGATAATTTCCATCCATTTTTCTGAAAGTTACTAATATGTCCATCCTATAATTTCATGTTTTTGTAGGGTACTGGAGGTCCAGTTGGAGCTGTTGGGGAGCGTGGTAGGTCTGGTCCTCTTGGTAAAAAGGTCAGTTTTTAAAATATCTCTAATAATTACTAGTTAAATGACAGAAATGATGGCAGTTGAAATAAAACTTGTTTTCACAATTTCCTATATATCTTTCAATCCTTATCCATTTCATCAAATTCCCTCTCAAAATATGTCTATAGAAACTTAGAATATTATCTTTAAACACTTGATTTGAAATTGCAATATCATTAATCTCTCCCACCAGAATGGCAAAAAGCATATTGTATCTTGTTTAATTTTAAAATAGGTGAAAATGTAAGCAATCAACTATAACATGAAACCACATTTTAAAAACACTTGTAAGTGGTTTTGTTCTTTCTCCAGCAAAGTATATGGGAAAATGCAAGTTTAAAGTTTGACATTTACTCAAAGAACACTGGATTCTTTATTGCTCCTATTATAGCAACTTGGAAGTTCTCCTGAACTCAGAGTTCTGCCCAAAGGAGCAGCTTCAGCTGGTACACAAGTTGTGTTTCCCTGTGGATGGAAAGGTTTGGTGACAGTCGGTTTACTGTAGAACATACATTACTTGGGCTTCTTTTGAAGACGACCCTTAGATTACAGTGGGTGCAAAATTTGGTAGCTTGCTTGCTGTCAGGTGAAATCTGCTTTAGCAGAATATCACCTTTGCTATGGATGTTATATTGGCTCTCAGTAGTTTTTTAACTGCAGTGCCTTTAAAACTTTGAATGGTTTGAAGCTCTGATACCATTTTCTCTGAACAGAACCTGTCCATCCTCTGTACTTAATCCAAAAATAGTTCCTTTGGATTCCTCCCTGTGGGCTGTCAGGAGAGGAGGAGTGCAGAGACAGGCTTATTCAATGGCTCCTCACGTCTGTGGAATAGCTTTCCCCTTGAGATCCTCCACTATTGTCCTCGAGGAAGTGCTTTATTGCTGCCTCTTTGGGACTCTAATAATGCTTCCTTCCTGGACTATGGTTACTTTATATTTGGTTGTTAAGATTTTTTAATATTAGTTTAACATTGACTTTGTGCCTCAATCTGATCACTTCAGAAAGAAAGATCCTCAACATCATTTGGTTGAAGCAAAAGGTTATTTGCTAAAAGATGTTAGCTGCAGTAAAATCAAGCTAGATCTGAGTTTCCTGCGCTCAAAAGATACAGAAAGGTTTCCCTCCAGCACCCTACAAAAACATCCCTCCTCCTGTAACCAGTCCATCCTCAGCCAATTGTAGCTTGCCAAAGTGTTTTGAGAAAGCTGAGATGTTTTGGGGTAATTCACATACTTTCTCAGGGTGCCTGGCGTTGGATGCTGGTACAAATTGGTTCCGAACTTCTCTGATCTTTTTCACTGGTCATCCCCCCTCTCTATTTCCCATCACACGCGCGCGCGCGCGCACACACACACACACACACACACACACACACATCTTTATTGCCCATCCATGCTCCCCCCCTTCTAGCCTTTGTTGGCAGGATGCCTGTGTGGCGCCAAGCTTAACCTGGCAGAGCTGACAGATATTGTTTTAGTACTACATTTTAATGAATTGTTGAATTACTTTGTAACCATTTAAATAAATAAGTAAACAACAAGACTGGTAGAATAGACTGAGAGAGTTTAATTGGCCCAAAGTAAGCCAGTAGTAGAGTTGTCAGATTCAAACTGTAACAATTTCCAAATTCTGTTGCAGCTCAAATCTAGTAGTGCTTCGCTGTGAGCCCTGTGACTGATGGGAGATTTGAGTCTGGATTTTCCAATGTCTTAACCACGACTTAAACAATCAGCTAGAGACAGTCTTTATTTTCCTTAGTTGTTCATATTGCTATGTTGTTAAAAAGTTGCTGGTGGATGTTGCTTACCAAGTAAGCTGCCAGATTTCTAATGAATTATTACACTGTGACAAATAGATCTCTGTTGAGTTCCATGTGTTAAGATGGGCATAGTAACTTAAGAATTTTTTTAAAATAGGAAAAATATTGTGATTATTGACCAGAAATATTTAAAATGTGTAGACAGAAAAAAAAGATTAATAACAATCATAGCATTTATAAAGCACTTTATATGCAAATTATAATTAATATGTATTATAATAACCAACTCCATACTTCAGATGACTTACTAAAGCAGATAAGACTAATTTTCTGTTATGTGGGTTTATGAGGAATAGAGAGTTTAACCAATGATGTTCTAATTCTTAATTTATTGAGCCATGGTGGCACACGGGTTAGAATGCGGTGCTACAAGCTAACTCTGATGATTGCCCGGATCAAATGATCCTGGGTGGCTCAAGGTTGACACAGGCTTCCAACATTCTGAGATCGGTAAAACGAGGATCCATTGTTGGAGGCAATATGCCGACTCTGTAAACCATTTATAGACAGCTGTAAAGCACTATGAAGCCGCATATAAAAGTCTAAGGGCTAGTACTTAGTGCTATTATTATCTAAGTACTGTGTGTATATCTTACATGATACATTCAAATAACTGTTTCAGGGTGAAGCTGGTGAGCCTGGTCCAAAGGGGCCGATTGGTCCTCCTGGGCCCCGAGGAGAAACGGTGAGTTAACACTAACTAGGAACCAGTATTACTTACTGCTCAAACAGCGAGCTCTAACGTGCCAGGGATAACCAACATTTTCTTGTTAAAGTATAGGGAACACTTTCCACATGTTTCTTGATTGAAAACCTTGATTGTTCTCTGCAGGTCAGTCCAGGTGGCTTACAAACCATTTCACAGGGTTTCCATCCATTCCTGTAGTCGAAAGAGCATCCCTAGTACTGAATTGTTTAGAATTTAATTCCCATTATGGTACAGTAAAGATACAAAGAGACTTTTCAGGATTCTAGTGTCTGTTGCTTATTTTGATTTATGCCTTTGGATCTTGTAGGGAGATGATGGACGAGATGAAGTTGGCAAGGAAGGACCTAAAGGCAGAACGGTATGTCTAGGATCAATGTTGCACTTATAAATGTATCTGAAAGTTCCTTAATCCATACAGCACAGCCTGGGCAGCAGCAGAATTTGCAGCAAAGAACCAAAGATATTTTGCCCTTTAACACAGACTGCCTGTTTTCTTTCATTTTTCCTTGACAATAACAACATCCATTTTCCCACCCTCAATTTTGACACACTCTCTTATTTTCTTCCAAGCTCTTTTGTGTCCATGTCTCAACCCTACTTTTTCTTGGCTTTTCCTTCTCTTCCCCTTACCTGTTCAGTAGGCAAAATAAATGAAATATAAAATCCATAGTCTGCAGTTGCCCTTCTGGTTTAATCTCTTCATAAGCAAGATTTCTTTTCCACAGAGCTTTCCTGTTCTGGCGTAATTCATTTCTATGATTAATTTTTTATTGATCCCAGTAAAAGTAGGCTTTTTTTAACACATATATGAAAAGTTTTAAGTATTTGGAACAATGAGCTTGGGGGAAAGGATTACACTTTTTTTTTCAATGAGGCACCTGGTTTTTTTTCTGAGTACAGAAGGGAGTAAACTACTCCCTTTGCCTTTCACCCAAGACTAGGGGCTTTAGCAGGCCTGTTGCTAGGTGACACACTTTGTTTTATAACAGCAAGAAGTTTTACAAGCAGGCAAAGAAAGAAAAGAGAGTCTTGGATGGCTATACCTAGCTTATTAGTATTAATCAGCGAGGCATACCCTTGATGAGATTTGATTGATTAAATTGCAGTCTGATTTGAGTTATCCTCTATATTTGTGTCAAAGTAATATACTGTTGGGATTTGTGATTCCCCTTTTGAAAATTTAATGGCACCAAATCCCCATGTAAGCTTTATTATTATATTCAATGACTCTTCCAAAGGGTTATATTGATCAGTTGGGTTTGACAGCGTAACAAATTCTTCTGTTGATACCCATAATCACTAGAAAAAGGACCAGGTGAAGTATGAGGAAGCCAACTCTTATGATTCTAAGACTTCGATTTCTTTTCTCCACAGGGACAACCTGGTTTCCCAGGATACCTAGGACCACGGGTATTTAAAGCACTTTCTGGTTTTTGTAGAGCACTTTAACTCCTACATGATCTTTATTAGAGAGTAAATGCTCTGCTTCTCATTTTGGATTAGGGTGTACATGGAGATCATGGTGATGATGGTAAACCTGGCCCCAAGGGAAGCAACGGTGAACGGGTAATGCCATTTCATCCTCTAGCTCTCAAAGTGGAATAAGACTCCCTTCCTGCATCTTTTTTTCCAAATGGGTTTCTCACTGTGGTGTACTTAATTAGAAGAAAGATAGCAAAGTGAAAGTTGTACCATCCTGGCCATGTAATAGGAGATGGGTTATTCTTATATTTTACAATAGCACTCATTTAAATATAGTTGCCTGATTTATTGTAAATACTAGAGGGATTCCCTACCTGGAGGGCTAGAAGGTATTGATTTTATTAACTTGTAATTGACTAGAGAAGATGCTTTATACTGCCTGTATGAATAATCTTACATACCCATTTGCAAATACTTGTCACAATGTTTTTTTAGACTTACTGAATCCAACACATCTATATTAGAGATGACAACCTTTTTAGGCAAGAACATGATTCCACACTTTTTGAATAGGAGGAAGACTTTAATAGCAGATTAACAACTGGTATACTTATGTATATCTGGGCGGGTTCATGTGAACATGTGGGAAAGAATATAATACCCATGGGTGAGTCAGGCTTGTCTTGTATTGAACAAGTTAAATTATGTTAGAATTTTTAGGAAGCTTACAGTTTTCTATGTTTTTTTTACTACAAAATAAGTTGAAAAAAATGTTTTGCATTTTTAATAACTGCCTCGCTCAAAGACAATCTTAGTGGTTCACCTCTAATCTCTATTTCATTAGAGAAATGAATGTTATTATTTATAATAAGACTTCCGCTAGAAAACCCTCAAGACCTATTTAAAATAGTGCAATAATATATAACTTAAATCCTTTTCATACAACAGGACTGCATTCTGTCAGCAAATACCTCCCACCGACCTGTCCGCTCCCACAGAGAGGGCCTTCTCAGAGTGCCGTCAGCCAGACAATGTGGGCTGGCGACCCCCAGGGGGAAGGCCTTCTCTGTGGCGGCCCCCACCCTATGGAGTGACCTCCCTCCAGAGATTCGTATTATCTCGGACCTCTGTGCTTTCCGCCGTGCTATAAAAACCTACCTCTTTATTCAGGCTGGTCTGGCCTAATCACGCCTTTCCCCGTTTTTAATAAGATACAAATTTTTAGATATTTTAAATTTTGGATCTGGCCAAAATTGGATATATTTCACGGGTTTTTTTAATTTAGCCATATATATTATACTATTTTTTAACTTTCTCTTAAATTGTCTTTGTCATGTTTGTTATGTTAAATATGTTTTTAAATGGCTGTACACTGCCCTGGGTCACTTTGGGGAGAAGGGTGGTATAAAAACGTAAATAAATAAATAAATAAATAGATAAAGAAGAAGAACTTTCTCCCCTACAATTCTGCTTATATTACGTATAGTTTAAGTGCCTGCACTCCCTTTCTATTCCCAGCTTTCTATTCTAGCATAGTATAAATGAGCCTTGCCTAAAATAATTGTGATTAACTGGCAAGTTGGCACTATGTCTGAAATTATGCTGAACTGGTTCTGCATTCAGTGCTGTTAAACATTTTTAACAGTTGCCTGCAAAAGAAAGAACACCACAGAATTACAAGCATGGGGTTTGAAACTAAAGTTGCCCTTTCATTTCTGGAGTGATTCTTTCAGTGAACAATGAAAGTCCACTTTTTGTAATTTCCTTTCTTTCCTGCACCTTTTGGGAACATCTCCCATCTTCCCAAGTCCCCAACCAGATTTGTTTCAGGACATGTGTGGAAGAGGGTCTTATGGAAATTGGAGGAAATGCCATTTTTTCCCTTTCCATTAGCAAGTTCTGAGAGCATGTTTTCCTATCCTTCACAGGCAGATATCTGCTAACTAGAGCTTTGGATTCAACATACAGTAGAAAGGATTATAATAGGACATTTTGGCCTGAATATTTACAATGCATCATGTAGAGGGAAAAAAAAATCAGAATCACATTACAGCTAAGCCATTTTACAGGCATATTTCATGTTCCTGAAAATGTGCTAGACGCAGATCTGACTGTTAATTTGCAGAATGGCTATACCGAGGTTTCCCCCTGTCTCCTTGCAAGGAATCTGATCATATGACAAGGAAAATGCTGCTTCTAAGAAATTAAGCTCTCTGTCCCATTATACTCTTGGCTGTTCAGCCTACTAATAAGGATGTTGGTGTCAATTATTCTGTTCAATTTGGAGAAATTTAGACATCTGCATAGTGGAACAGACAGCCATTGTATGACATGTAAATCTTTTAGTGGTTTGCAGCATTGCAATAGGGTTATCATCAAGCCTGTTTGCGTCTCAGACGATGGAGAAACTTTTTTTAAAAAAATTTCTGATTGCACTCAATCGGTTTTCAGGGTCTTAGCTGTGAATAGATTTCCTCTTTCATCTCCATTGATTTGTACTGGCCTCGTAACCGATGAGAAAAGGCAAAGGATTCTGTACATCAAATTAAAGAACAGTAAAATCTCACTCCTTTTTGTTACATCTCCCAGTTTTTTTATTTTTTATTTTTTACAAAATTGCCTTCATTGGATGTCAATGAGACTGTTTGTTCTGACCTTGGAGGTCAATAAAAAACAATGAACAAATGCCACCTGGATTGATTGCAACAGAGTCCGTGTCTCATCTTTATTGAAAAACCAAACAATATGTTTGCGGGATAGCAAATGTTGCTATTTGGCACTATTATTCATAGGGAACAATGGGAAGGCCTAATAAGGGAGAAAATTCTGAAAGTTTTTCTTTTTTAAGTCTAAACTACAGAGCATTTATACAATTTATATTTTCCGTATCAGCTTGCTGTCTGGTAAAACTGAACTCTGTCAAAATGCATAGCACATGCTGAGATAGTCTTAAACAATGTTATATGTTCGGGTAGAAATGGATACTAATATTATTTTCCAAGGAGTCTTTACTGGAGAGTAGGCTTTCCTCATCTACTATTTCCAACTTTGGATATCTGGAGTATTACATCCAGTTTTGGTCTCCGCAATATATAAAAAAGCCTTGAGACTCTAGAAAGTGTGCAGAGAAGAGGATCAAAGATGATTAGGGAACCAAAGGCTAAAACATATGAAGAACAGTTGCAGGAATTGGGTATGTCTAGTTTAATGAAAAGAAGACCTAGGGGTGGCATGATAGCAGTACTCCAATATCTAAGGGGTTGTCACAAAGAAGACGGGGCCAACCTATCCTTCAAAGAACCTGAAAGCAGAACCAGAAACAATGAATGGCAGTTAATCAAGGAGAGAAGCAACGTAGAACTAAGGAGAAATTTCCTGACAGTTAGAACAATTAATCAGTGGAACAATTTGCCTCCAGAAGTTGTGCTCCAACACTGGAGGTTTTTAAGAAGAGATTGGACAGCCATTTGTCTGAAATGGTGTAGGGTTTCCCATTGATCAAGGGATTGAACTAGAAGATCTCCAAGATCCAACTCTGTTATTCTGTTCCTTAAAATATCTTTTGATAAGACACTATCAGTGTTAGCAGGGCTTTCTTTAGACATGTATATCTGAACAGCTGTCAACCCCCCAAGAAACATTCTGAGTTGTCTCTGATTAAGCCACAAACTCTGACAACATATTTTTGAAAACTGTAACAATAGGCAACCTGAAAGCTCTACAAGAACCTCAAAACCTTGGTTGCTGTCTTCCAGAGCTTCTTTAATATTTGTCACCATATTATAACTGTTAAGCTGATAGAAAATGGAAACAAATCCAATATATGTGTTATAATATTATTAACATTTAATTTGATTTAATGCAAATTTTAGCGTAAATGATTAGGTGAAATCAAATCTTAGCCCTGTCTACTCTTTGGAGAATGACCCTTGGTCTGCTACTGAAAAGGCAAATATAATCTGCATAACACCAACTGATCTGGACCGGGACCATCTGGGGAGATGTATAAGGTGGCAGCAAAGAATTAGAATTTTCCAGGTAGGAAGTGGGAGTTACAATGGTCAGCTGAACATCTGTGATCCAGATGTGGTGATCTTAATAAAAGTTGTAGAAACTAAACAAAGTGAATTGTTACAAACTGCTCTTTCCGTGAAAGCTGTTTTTTCATCATGGGTTGAAGTTTGATCAGCAAAGTTGGGACATTGGCCTTCTTTTCTAACCTTTAACACAATACTGCTCTTAATTTAGATTTAATTTAGTGTGTGATGGAAACCCCAAATGATGATTCCTAATCATAATTAATGTCATTCACTCAAATGGGTTTCAACAAGCTGTGAATTAGTAAGATTCTAAAGTTTATGATGGACACAGGCCCAATCAGATCCAAACCAATCCAAGTAGTTTACTGAATACGGTCACAATAAGCAAATTACCTTTACTATTTCTGAAAATTTTACCATTTCTGTGTTGGTGACTTACAAACAACCCTTATAGGGATAGGCATACAATGCTGTTTTACATGGATTTCTCACCCACATCATTAATATATGCATTTCTCTGCATTCTCTGATAGGTGTTCATATTAATGTCATTATTCAGAAAACTCATTTCAAAAAAGGAAAAGTGTAAGGAAATAGAAATTGCTGGCCAGGGTAATTGCAGTGTGTGTTACTATACATAATATATCTTGCTCAGACTTATTAAAAATAAACAAGCAATGAGTAATACTATTTATTAATAGTAATTTCGGACACAGCTCAAAGAAAATTGGATTCTGCTATATTAATATTTTTAGATGCTGAAAAAGCTTTCTGGAACAAATGCATTACAATCTAGCACGTATGAAGGCTATTTATTTTTTCCATTTGATTTTTGACAATTCTTGAACCATTAGCACTTTGTTAGGCAGTTTCATGATTATCATTATTATTGCATCGGCTGATTCGAAATATAAATTATTTTTATATGCTGGTGACATTTTGGTAGTATTGGAAAACTATTTCATCTCCTAAGCCAATAAGGGTGTTTCCACAATTTGATAAATATTCAATTCATAAGATTTCAAGTAGTCCTAGACCAGTGATGGCAAACCTTTTGGGGACTGAGTGCCCAAACTGCAACCCAAAAGTCACTTATGTATTGCAAAGTGCCAGCATGGCAATTTGCCTCCCAGCCCTCTCCGGCGATGCGCCCGCCGCCC
>JANHFO010010397.1:190755-201261 GCA_032468095.1 Pareas carinatus | reverse complement strand
TAAATTGGTTTTAATATTGGTCTTACTAAATCAGCCTTTCTAATTATTGTTTTTTAAAATTCTTTTAATATGTCTGTGAAATTGTCATGTTTTTGTTTATGTCTGTTTTATGGCTGTACACCACCCTGGGTCCCTTCGGGGAGAAGGGCGGTATAAAAATTTAAATAAATAAATAAATAAATAAATAAATAAATAAATAAATAAGACTGAATTACAACAGATAAAAGAGATGTGAAAAATAAATGATTGCTAATTTGAACAAACCTAGGTTAAAGTAATGGTGACAAGTGTTGGATATTTTAGATGCCTAGTGAATATGGGATGAAGGTGGAGAATCTATGTAATAGGAGCAATGGAGAATACTGCAGTGGAATCTTCAATGTAATATTAGGAATAGATTCAGAAACTTGAACAAATGAGGGCATATTTAATTAACTTGGAAGAGCAGGGGTGAATAAAATGAATAGGTAAGATATTTATGATCTGAATCAAATGCCTTGGTTTCCCTTTTTAGGGACGTTCAGGAGAACCTGGCCAAAGAGGTCAGAAAGGAGAGAGTGGGTATCCAGGACCACCTGTAAGTTTTTGCTATGCTGGTTATTACTTAATAATCACTCTTTAGTAGTATACATTGCCCTTTCTTTTCATACAATTTGCAAATAGGCTCACATGCTCCAGATTTATCTTCAGTCGTAAAGTCAAATTAAAATTCGTTTTCTTAGGTAAACTAATAGCAATCAGAAAAATTGAGATGTGACTTTAATATGTTTACTCTGCACATTCCTGACTTGCTTGCATCACTTAAAAGTATTCTAGCTTGTACATAGATTAAGTAAAATTGTAGGAAGTGAAAACAGTGAACTGATTATGACTAGCTTATGTGGAAATTATGTCATGAGCCTGTTCAGAATACCAATGTACTGCCTGCATCTTTTCCAACAACACTTACAATAGCTAAAGATCTACATTTTACTGAGATCCAATAAAGGAAGGTACAGCTATGAAAATCAAAAATTATGAAGTCTGAACCTTTCAAAACTTCCCACTTTGAATTTTGAGATTAGAAACTTGGTATATATTTCCAGTTTTTCATTTCATTTCACTCATTTCACTAAGGAGAATACTTTTTTGAATTGCTCTGTGAGCTTCAGCTATCTAGAAATGTAGATGTAGAAAAAGAATATGTAATAAATTAATATAATGTATATTAAAAGTCAAAATCTACTGTAATAAATCAGCAGGATTTTGTCTTCCCCTATGTTGGGATGCATACTGATAAGGAGCAGATAGCAATAGTACTTAGACTTATATACCTAACTTTTTTCTACTATCAGGTTTCTATGTTTCTGTGTTTTTATCTGAATTGATTATATCCATCAGACAAGACATGATATCCCAGTCTGTAAGATGAGAGGAGCCATCCTTAAAAACAACAACAACAACCAATAACACATAGGAGAGCTCTTAAATTTGTGGCGCTCAATTTCCACTAAGGAGATGTGACAGTGAAACTGGCTGTAACTGAATGTGCAGAATTATTTTGAAAGAAAGCTTTCTTTGTTCCATGAGTGGCTTCCTTCTGGATCAGCCTGCACAGAATCAGCCTTTAAGGCTGGCTCTTTGTGCTCTTTGCAACTCACAGACAAGGCTTTCTTCCCCAATCTCTGGACTTTGTTCTCCTATATGATTAATTAAATGTCTGAACTTGTCAAATCAATTTTAAACAAGCACAGTTAAATTTATTCATAATTAATTATATCTACATTTTAAAATCTTTTCTTTCAGGGATTTATGGGTAACAAAGGAGAGTCTAGAGAGGTAAGTCAGCCATTAATTTATGGTACCAGATCTTTTGTATTTCTTCATGTTGGAAACCTCTTTTCACTGTTTTTTCTTTCTCTCTTTATTTTAAAGCACTGCACGCTTGTACGCAACATCAAAGATAAATGCCGTAAGTCTATTTCTTTTCCCCCTGATTTTAATGTAGTTGACTTTTGGTATAGATTAAGTAATTTCTTTCTTTTCCTTCTTTCTCTGTTATTATTATTCACAGCTTGCTGTTATGGTAAGTTCATTTTAAATTACTCAGTATCTGACATTGACCTGCAGTCAAATGAAAAACTGACATGCACAACTTCTTTGAAAGACAAGCATTGAATTATTCACTATTAGACTCTGTTCCTTCCTTTTGCGGTGAGGAAGCTGTAGAACAAATACCTTTTTTCTCATAATACTTGTTTCTTAATGTTTCCGGTTCCTGCAGGTCCAAAAGAATGTCCTGTTTATCCAACTGAGTTGGTCTTTGCTCTTGATACTGCTGCTGGTGGAAATGCAGACTCTTTCAATAGAATGAAGGACACAGTAGTGTCAATTGTTAACAATATCACAATTGCAGAAAGCAACTGTCCCAGAGGTGCCCGAGTTGCACTAGTTACATACAACAATGAACTCACCACCGAGATACGCTTTGCTAATTCCAGAAAGAAGAAGGATTTGGTAAAACAAATCAAGGACCTTCAATTTGTTCAGACATCCAAACAACGTAGCTTAGAAACAGCCATGGGATTTGTGGCCAGGAATACTTTCAAGCGTGCACGTAGTGGCTTCCTTATGAGGAAAGTGGCTGTGTTCTTCACCAATGGGCCAACAAAAGCATCTTCACAGCTGAATGAAGCAGTACTAAGACTCTACCTTGCTGGGGTTGTGCCTGTGTTCCTTACAAACAGAGAGGACAGGGTCCTTATCAACGCATTACAGGTTTCTTCCTTTTGTTTTTCTTCCTTTTCCCGGTCTTTCCAGGATTCATTCATTCAATCAGTCAGTCAGTCATTGTTAAAGGATTCAGCCAGTCACTTCTTTCAGGAACAACTCAACAAAATGGCTTAATTTGATTATTTTTTAAATATTGATTACTGTCCCAGGATCACTGAGTGTACAATATTTTGGATTTAAAAAGGGAAAGGTTGCTTCATGTGGCCACGTACAGGGCATTTGTGGCAACTCTCTAAACCACATGCATCTTTTCCCTGAATTATACCACAGTTGTGAGCAACAGCCATTTGATCCTGGGAAAATATGCTGCTGCATAGGGAGTTCATATATGAATGAATCAAACTTACATCTGTCAGTCTGAAAGTTTTGTGGTTTATCAGCAGTAGGTAGGCAGTCTTTAAAGCAGCAGACAATGTGAATGCTTTTGCATATACAGTAGCTGTTTTTACCCAATAAATGCCTACAAATCTTCCTCACAGGGGTTTTTGGAGTATGGTAAAAAGGAGTGGGGGGGGGCTGCCAATTAGTGTGGCAACTTTCTGTTTTTGTTTGTTAGTTTCCTAAGTTCAAAATAATGATTTCACTCCAGAGATCTATACTTGATAGTCTGTTTATCCGGTGGGATTTACTTCTTCCTCCTTTATCTGTTTGTAATTTAAAAAAACAGTCCTAAAGATTAAGAAAAAGCATCGTGTGGTGGTGGGGAATACCCTGAGGATGGGGAAGATGGCAGAAATGACTTTTATTCTAGCAGGAGCATCAGGTTTCTGGTCATGTAAACAGTTCTTTGGATATAAGCCATAAAGTCCATTAATAGTGTATGGCTGTTTATTTACCAGTTGGAGCTGTCCAGTCAGTATATGCTGGGTATGAAAGAAGAGACTAAGAAGATGGCAATTATTATGTCATTGTTTTGAAAAAGATGGCCTGGCACTCAGATTAATTAAAACATAGGAAAACTTCTTTATTAGAATACTCTTGTTTGTGACAACCTTTATTTCTGAAACTATTCTTCGAAGGATTAAAAGGAAAATTCTCAGACAACGAAGGGAAACCTGCATAGGATAATAATTTGCTGAAATGGCTTCCTAATTTGAATAGCATCAAGAAAAACACTCTTCCCCAGAGATGCATTTTATCTCAGTTAAAATTGTTCCTACACAGGTTGTTCATTTCATAATGCAGTTGCATTAATTGGATTTGAGAATTCGTGCATGATCCATTTTTTAAGATGTCATTGTTGACATCTCTCTTTCCCTCTCTCCTTCCCTCCCCCTTCCCCATATTGTCTCTTACCTCTTCTACGAGAGCTCAAGATAACACTATCATAATTCCTTCTTCATTTTTTCATCACAATAAGTTTACAAATTAGTTGTGGTTGGACTTAATTCAAAGCCACTCCGTGAGTTTTTTGGCTTAGTATATACTGTTAGTTTTTAACATCACATTTCTTGTGAATAAGATGATGTGGGTGGTGGATATGTCAAGGAGCTGCAGGTGATTTCATTTCATTTCCAAGTCTAGGCACACATGTTGTGAGCCCTTCCTTCAGATGTTCTGCAGGTATAATAGGAGATAAAGAATGGACAAACTGTTGCATAAAGTCTGAATTGGACCTTATGGCCAACTGCACAATCATGTTGAATCCTTCTCTCGATGATGAAGAAAGGTAGGCTTTGAATTTAAAAGATGAATATACAGAACAATGTACAGAAATGTACCGAGATCCGTATTTATGTTCAAGTGGAATTAAGAAAAGCCAATCCCTTTCTTGATATATTTTAGAGATCCTGGACAATTTATCACACTGTTTTCAGAATCCCATTGACGGCATGTTTCTCTTCCTGTTTTACATTAGATAAATAACACTGGTGGACAGGCTTTCGCATTTACTGGTGGCGCTGCTCAACTGGCTTCAACTATTAGGAAAGTGTTCACATGCCATATTTGTCTAGGTAAAATATGTGACATATTTTTTGCTTCAGATATTTGTGTTCTATGACAAAAATCAATTTGTAACCAGTCTGCTTGAAGATTTTTGACAAATTGGAGGGAACCAAGGAAACTTGAGAGAATTTTTGTTTGTTTTAAGCTCTGCCATGTAAGGGCCGTGTTGCACGACCATAGATGGACCTGCCTTCTTTTCAGCTTTGTACTAGGTCAGAATGCCTTATGAGATTATGGTCAGAAACCCTTTTGGAACCAGCGGTTCAGTCTGAGCAGCCTTTAAGAATCTTGTGAACAATTGTATTTGTTTTTTAATTGTTACTAATGTTTCTTCTGTTTCTAATAATGCTGTTCAAGGGACATTTGTTTTTAAATTTCTGTCCTCATGATCATTCACTACTGGAGTTGCTTTGGTAGTGATAAAACCTGGATGAAATTTAAACCTACAATTAGCCTCATTAAAAGCAATACTACAATCTGCTCATAGTGCATTCATTCAATTGCCGGCTGCAATGGCCCCCATTGTAGTGGAAATTTTTATGGTGGAAAATGTTATGAGTTACTCAAGGGTTTTAGACTCACTCAAAACAAATCCCTAAATGTCTAAAGCATTTTTAAATGCATAATTGGAAGCCAGTAGATGTTTTTTTTATTTGTACAATTGTAGATTTGTATATCTTGCTGTTTTTGTTCAACTGAAGGACAAAAAAGCACTGCAAATATTAATTATGTAACAATTATATATTTATTTGTCTAGATGTATGTGATCCTGATCCCAGCTGTGGTATCCAGAGGGGTAGTTTTGGCAGAGACAGACGGGCAGCTCCTACAGATGTTGACATTGATATAGCATTCATCGTGGATAGTTCTGAGAGCACCACTCAAATGCAGTTCAAAGAAATTAAGAGCTACATTTCACATATTGTAAACCAATTGGAAATTAGTTCTGATCCCAAGGTATCTCGGCATCATGCCAGGGTTGCTATTGTCCAACATGCTCCCTTTGAGTTTCAATCAAATGTAAGCATATCTCCTGTCAAAGTTGAATTGTCACTCACAGATTATGGACCTAGGGACAAGTTAATGGATTTCATTCAGAACCAAATGTCACAACTGTATGGAACACTGGCTGTGGCAACTGCAGTAGACTATACAATAAGGCATATTTTTGAGAGTGCACCAAATCCCAGAGATCACAAAGTCATTGTTTTGATGATGACAGGAGACATTGAAAAGGAAGAACTTGAACACCTTCAGAAAGTTATTGTAGAAGCTAAATGTAAGGGATATTTTTTTGTCATCATTGGAATTGGTCGGAATATTAATATTCCAAGTATCTACAGCTTGGCAACTGAGCCTAATGATGTCTTCTTCAAATATGCTGATAAAGAATCAGAACTTCATGAAGAACCATTGCTACATTTTGGAAGCCTCTTGCCATCCTTCATCAACAGTAAGTAGATGTTTGATCTGCCAGTGAAATGTAGGGAGTGTGGAAGGATTAGACAGAAGAGAACCTGAGACTTCCTTTTATAGTTTAGGGTGCAAGATTGTACAGTCAAAGAACAATGTTGCAAAAAAAACCTAAAACCACATATTTGACTTGGTACTTCAATCAGTAAGCCCCCCCTCCCCTGTTAGTCAGTCCGTCTCTCTCTCTCTCTCCCATCCATCCATCCATCTATCTACCCATCTTAGAATACACCCATTTCCCTCACAAAGGAACTCTGGATGGAATACAAAATGTTAAACCATAAAAACTATATAAAATTTAAAAAGAGGCAAAGATGGTTAAAATTCAAGGTTAAAAATTAATTAAAAGATGGGGGGAGGGCCTTCAGGGCACTAAGCAGTCCCATGTCTGTGTGTTCCTCTATGAGCCCCAAGGAAAACATCAGAGCCTGGATTGACTTAAAAGGATTACCTAGTATCAGAATCAGAATTTATTTTTGCCATGTGTGTCAGGACACACAAGGAATTTGTCTTGAGTGATCGTGCTCAAACTACATAGATACACAACAAAATACAATCAAGATACATATAGGCATATATAGGTATAATCGAATAAGTATATAAGTATAAGATGCATTCATAGTTTTAAAGTATTAAAGTATGTAACATTCATCATGTCTTGTTGTAAAGTGCGGACAAAAAACCATTTCATCTTGTCAGGACACCCTTCGCACTAGCACTGTCCTATGAATCAGCTATTTAGTAGGTTGATGACTTGAGGAAGAAACTGTCCTTGTGTCTAGTTGCTTTCGTTTGCAATGCTCTGTAATGTTGTCCAGAGGGGAGAAGTTCAAACAGATAATGTCCAGGGTGTGAGGGGTTCATAATTATTTTCCCTGCTCTTTTTTTGGATCATTCATTGTACAGATCATCAATAGAGGGGAGTTTGTAGCAATTATTTTTTCTGGAGTTCTGATTATTTTTTGATGTCTATGTTTATCTTGTATTGTTGCATCACAAAACCAGATGGTTATTGAGGTGCAGATTACGGACTCAATGATTCCTCTGTATAACTGAGTCAGCAGTTTCTTGGGTAGTCTGAACTTTCCGAGTTATCTCAGAAAAAACAATCTTTTTTTAAATGATATCTTTGATGTTGGCTGACCATTTTAGATCATGACAGCCCAAAAATTTGAAGGACTCTATTATTGTTACTATGTTGTTTGATATTGTGAGAGGAGATAGAATGGTCTGGCTTCTTCTAAAATCAACTATCATTTCCACTGTTTTGAGTGAGTTCAGTTTTAGGTTGTTCATTTCGTACCACAAGGCTAGTTGTTCAATTTCATGTCTATAGGTAGATTCATTGTTGTCTCAAATGAGGCCAATCACTGTTGTATCATTTGCAAATTTTAGTATTTTGATAGAGGGGTCTTTTGAAGTGCAGTCATTGATGTATAAGGAGAAGAGAAGTGGAGAGAGCACACAGCCATTAGATGCACCTGTGCTGATTTTACAGGTGTTTGATGTTATTTTTCCTAGCTTCACCTGCTGCTTCTTGTCTGTTAGAAAGCTTATGATCCATTTGCAGGTGTGGTCAGGTACATTTAACTGAGTCAGTTTGTTTATAGGAATATCTGGAATAATAATATTGAATGCAGAACTGAAGTCCACAGAAAGGATTCTTGCATATGTCTTTGGATGTTGGAGTATGTAGTGTAGTGCCATATTAATAGCATCATCTGTTGATCTCTTGGTACAGTAGGCAAATTGTAAGGGATCTAATAGTTGATTTGTGATGATTTTCAGGTGGACCATCACTAGTTTTTCAAAAGTTTTCATAATTACTGATGACAGTGTGACTGGTCTGTAATCGTTTAGCTCTTTGATGGTGGATTTCTTTGGCACTTGGATGATAGTAGATTGTTTGAAGCAGGAAGGAACATAACACATCTCTATAGAGATTTATTGAAGATATAGATGAAGACTGTGGCTAGTTGAGCAGCACAGGTTTTATGCAGGCAGGAGTTACTTTGTCTGGGCCTGGTGCTTTCCTAGACCCTAGTTTAAGAAATAGGTCTTGCACAGCTTTTTCCGTGATTACTAGAGGAGGATCACCCAAAGGGATAGAGCTTGTAGTTGGAGACTTGGCTGTTGTTTGTGTCTTCTGGGTGGATATGATGATGGTAGTTGACATTTGTTTCTTTTCAAACCTACAGTAAAACGTGTTTAGGTCATCTGCTAATTTTTGGTTTCCTACAGCATGTGATGAAGGTTTTCTATAACCAGTAATGTTTTTTAGAGTTTTCCACGTATTTGCTGGTTTATTTTTTGAGAGCTGATTACTCAGCTTTTCAGAGTAGCTTCTTTTTGCTGCTCTGATCTCCCTTGTTAATGCATTTCAAAAAGCAACCAATTGGCAATATGCACGGTCTTTTCTTAAAACTGTTAATTCTATATGAACAAGGATGTGTAGAGGCTTGATGTAATTACATTGAAATAAAATGAAAAATTTGACACTTAAAGTGCTACTAGACTACTTAGCAACTCTTCAAGTGGTATCTAACATTCTTCAAGTCTGACAAGTCTACAGCCAAAGTTATTTTTGTTAATTATAATTATGGTGTTAAATGCAGACATTAACACTTGGAATCATCTTGGAAAAAGAATAAAAGTTAGTGGAAGCTGTTTAAAATAGTAATGATTAAGTGGCTAGCTCAGTTAAAAGTAGAGGTAGTCCTCAACTTATGATGACAATTGAGCTCAAAATTTCTGTTTCTAAGACGTTTGTTAAGTGAATTTTGCGACCTTTCCTGACACATTTGTTAAGTGAACCACTGCAGTTGTTAAGTTAGTAACAGAGTTAAGTGAATTTGGCTTCCTTATTGACTTTGCTTGTCAGAAGATCATGAATAAAAATAAATAAATAAATGAAAGATGACCACATGGCCCCAGGACACTGCAGCTGTCATAAATATGAGCAGTTGCCAAGCAATTGTTAGTGTGAAAAATGTTAATAAGTCACTTTTTTCAGTGCGTTTTAACTTTGGTCACTAAATTAACTATTGTAAGTCAAGAACTATCTTTAGTTGTTTTTTTCATGGTTTATCTCCATGAAGATATTAATCTTATAGGGCTAGTGTTAGTATTCAGGCATTCTGATAATATTTTTTTCTTATTAGTCTTTTTATTTAAATATTTATTATTTATTTATTAAACTTGTATGCCACCAATTTTGCCAGAGATGACTCTATTATAAAAATATTCAAATATGTTGGAGCATTTCCTATAGAGTAGGTGTGTGTTGCAGCATCCTCCTGAATTTTTTGTCAGAGCCTCTGTGTATCTGCAATACTGAACATAGAACATAGAATAATAGAGTTGGAAGGGACCTTTGAGGTCTTCTAGTCTAAGCCCCTGCTCAGGCAAGAAATCCTATACCATTTCAGATAAATGGTGTCCTTTTGAAAGTTTCCAGTGATGGAGCGCCCACAACTTCTAAAGGCAAGTTGTTCCATTGGTTGATTGCTCTCACTATTAGAAGATTTCTCCTTAGTTCTAGGTTGCTTCTCTCCTTGGTTAGATTCCATCCATTGTTTCTCATCTTGCCTTTGGTGTTTTGAAACATAGTTTGACATAGACATAAGAGCAGTGTCTAATATCTGAGGCGCTCCTACAAAGATGAGGATCTTTGTAGGAGCCCCTCAGATATTAGACACTGCTCTCATGTCTCCCCTTCTTTTCATTAAACTAGACATACCCAATTCCTGTAACCGTTCTTCATATGTTTTAGCCTTCAACCCCCTAATCATTCTTGTTGCTCTTTTCTGCACTCTTTCCAGATTCTCAACAACTTTTTTATATTGTGGTGACCAGAACTAAATGCAGTATTCCAAGTGTGGTCTTAGTAAGGTTTTGTAGAGCGGTACTAGAATTTCACATAATCTTGATTCTATTCCCTCTATTAGCGCAGCCTAGGATTGCATTAGCTTTTTTACCTGCTGCCACACATTGTTGGCTCATACTAAGTGATTGTTCATTAGAACAGTGGTCGCCAACCTTTTGGACCTCAGGGACCACCAAATTTATAATTTGAAATCCTGCGGACCACTAATATGAATTTTTTAAAGATGCATACATTTGTAAAATAATGATCAGAGAACTTCTATTTTATTAATATAAAAGACCACGGATTTAATATAACAAAATTTAAAAAGCTTATTTAATTATAACAAAATCATAAATGCTTATTTAAGCGTAACAAAATCTTTAAAGGTTGTTTAATTGTAACAAAATTATTAAAGTTAGTTTAATTATTACAAAATAATTGAAGCT
>JANHFO010010397.1:161665-175492 GCA_032468095.1 Pareas carinatus | reverse complement strand
GGCAGGCCCGATCTCTGGGGGTCAGAGAGAGAACGGAGGGGGGGGGTCTTGGGGAGGTACGCGGGGGGGGCTCTCTTCAGGATCAGCTCTGACAAGGCCGCCTGCTTCCCCCGGGACGCCTCTCCCTGGCCTGGGAGGGAGCCTCCCCCTTGGGCTAACTCAGCACCCGCCCCTCCCCTTTGCATTGCATTGTCTTGACAGCTGGCAGGCTTTAAAAGGAAGCGAGGAGGGGCCGCATTCACATACGTTCAGAGTTGTTGCTCCTTCGCTCTTTGAGGGTAACTTTAGACAAGGGCAGCCTCTGTGCTCCGTTTCAGTCATATTTCGCACCCAGGGCCGGGAGATGACGCAGCCCTGGCAAATGGGGGCTCTGCAGTCCCCCCTTCCCACCCATGGCGTCACCCTGTCGTTCTTGGACCATGATGCACCTCGGTCGAAGGGCAGGCAGACCGGGAGGGGCCTTCAGATGGCCCAGAGCCGTCCCCGGCGGCAGCCCCAGGGCCTCCGGGGAAGACAGCGCTGCTGATGGCCGCCAGCCATGGAAGGGGGCAGCCGGGGTGGGGGGCCCTCCCCTACCGCTTGCCTTTTGTGCCCCACTCGCCCTGGGGGGGGTGAAGAAGGCTTCTTGGGCCTCAAGGAGGCCTCTGCACCTACCGCCCCCCCCAGCTCTCATTGCCCAGGTCGGCATAGATGGGACTCTCCCGTGGGGGCCACCGCCTGAAAACGAGGAGGGAGCCCATTTCCCGCCCACTCAAATGGACATTCAGCCCTTATTTGTCTCCCGGACAAGAGTGGTGGGCCCAGACCCCCCTGCTCTGAAGCCAGAGCATGCCAGAGGCTGTCTTGCTCAGGGGTGGGGGGGCTCATCTGCCGCCCCACCCTCGAAGAAGGCCCACAAAAGGTCCCTCGCCTGAAGCGAGGCCTCTGGTGCCCTTCGGAGAATGCGCCGCTGGTCTCGCTTGCAACCTGGGAGGCCCATGCCGTGGGAATTAGGGCTGGGGGCCTCAAGAAAAAAAGGGAGAAGAGAAATGAAATGAATAGACCCTGCAGAGTTGGATAGATTAACTTTGATACTGAAAGATAAAGAAGAATCAACACACTTCAAAACATGAAATACTTTTTATAGATGGCTAGACAAAAAATGGAAGGAGTAGATTTGAAAATGTATTAGTAAGATAAAATAGATATTAGTAAAAATGTGAGAAAATGTGAAATGTATACCCAAGTACTGGAAGCTGATCACATTTCTGAAAGCACATGTTTTTTTAGCACTTTCTATGGTGTGTGTTAAGGTTTTTTTTCCTGTTTGTTTGTTAGGGGTTTTTTTGTTCATGTTTTTGAAAAAAATAAAAAATTCTTTGGGGGGGGGGAAGATAATGCACATGATCTTTATGGGTTCATGCCCAAAGCTCTGGATCTGCATTGCTTGAAAGTTGTCTGTACAGTGCTAACACAGGCCTTCAAAAAACTAATTTGAGACAGGATTATCCCACCCCCCTCACATTTTGACCAAAGATCCCTCCCGGTATCTGCTGGACATAGGAAAGTCATTCACGCTAAGATAATTTAGACTGTGTTTCTCAACCTCAGCAACTTTAAGGTGTATGGATTACAACTCCCAGAATTTCTGAGCTAGCATACTGGCTGAGGAATTCTGAGAATTGAAGTACGTGCATGTTAAAATTGTTGAAATGGAGAAACATGTATTTGGAATAATACCCAGTCATCTGATAATTAAGGGAAATCTCTCTCCTGCCCCTTCTTCTAAACTTAAAAAGACATGGATTTGAACTTTGCAAGAGAGGTGATATAGCTGTAACAATATCTGAACTCTTCCTTTGTTTTCTTACTGGTCCATACCACGGTGTGTAAATGGGATAGCTATATAGCTATATAAATTTGTTTAATAAATAATAACAAATACAGAAACATATAGCTTAGGCAGCAATAATGAATTACCTGAATCCAGTCTCGCTTCTCTTCTTCAGTCCTAAAAGAGAAAGATCATTGTTTTCCCAAAGCATTTTTTGGGATAGGTGCAGTATAACATGGCTCATCTCAAAAAAGAAAAAAAAAGAGTACAGTAGTGGGATGTGAATCTATGCATGTTGTCCCACGTTGATGGGAGGATTGACCAATGATTTGGGATGTAATGGTGAAGGGAAGAGCAAGAAGAACTAAGATGTGAGAATAATGGGATTCCTACTAATGGGATCCAAAGGAAAAGAAGCAGAAAGGGAGAATCACTTAGTCACAAAGATGAGTTGCTCAATAGTTGCTCCATTTACTTTGGGAAAAGAAAATAGGAGAGGGAAGTACTGTACCTGGCCTGAAGCTCTAGGGATCGCTGCTTCCCTGATACAAGGAAGGTCTGAGGCACATTGAGGCTGCTGGTCTCTTTTAACTAGAAGAAAAGAGGCACAAGGCTGGTTCGCACAGGCCCGCTGGCCTCTCCCCGGCTGCCTTGCCCAGGGCAACTCCCATGCCCAAACGAACGTTTGAATGCATGACCGCCATGCTTTGGAAAAATGGTTCCCACAATCAGGATCAGTTTATTTACTTAAAATGTGTATCTCTCACTCTTTTATTCGCCATTCTATCCTATCTTTCCTCTAAGGAACTTGGGGCAGTGTACAGGTAGTCCTCAACTTGCAACCACAATTGAGCCAAAATTTCTGTTGTTAAGCGACACAGTTGCCCAATTTCACAACCTTTCCTGCCAGAGTTTTTAAGTGAATCACTGCAGTTGTTGAGTTGCTAACACAGTTGTTAAGTGAATTTGGCTTCCCCATGGACTTTGTCGTCAGTAGAATGCAAAGGTGGTTACATGACTCTGGGACACTGCAAGGGTCGTAAGTATGAGTCAGTTGCCAAAGCCTCTGAATTTTGATCATATAACCACAGGGATGTTGCAACAGTCGTGTGAAAAAAACCAGCCATGTCACTTTTTACAGTGCCTTTGTAACTTTGAACTTTAATTTAGAATATAGTTTCGTTATCTGAATCAGAAAATAAAACTCAAGTTATTCTGCCCCATTTTATATTATTTTGTGTTTTATTACTCTCTAATAATTGAGTACTTTTGTTTAGGGGCTGAATTTCTTTTCCATTTAAGAACCTAGTAAAACCAAAAAGGATTAGTGAATCCACTTCTCTGTATTTCTTTGCACTGCATGTACTAATTAATATTTCCCCCATCTTATTCCAAAAGGGTGAATGTTAGTCAAACAGTTGGCTTGTTGTGAATATTTAACTAATTCTCCCACGGCTTCTTTCGTTACCTCCATTCCTTCCATATCTATGCGAGCACGGACTCCAAATTTCTGGCCTATGAGACGCAGTTTTGGCACACAGTAAAGCAATCGATCATTGAACTGGACCAAAAAAGAAAAGAAAGAACAATAAGAAGCAGAGATCTTTCTTGACTCTCCAAGTTTGACACTTTAAAACCAAAGCCAAACCAATAGTAGGTGAAGATTCTCATCTGGCCTCTCACCAAGATCAGGTAGCGATCTTGGGTGGTACCATTCTTAGCCGAAAGCTTCAGGATGTGTCCTTCCTTGATGAGTTCATTGGTGGGATTGACAATGTCTTCCTCGCCTCCAAGCAGCTCGTACACTTTCAACAGTGAGTGCATTCTTTCCTAGAAGGAAAGTCAGGTATAATAAAACATGTCTTCGTAGTTGCTATACAATTCTATTGTGTTGAAAGAAATAATACAGTATGAAGAACAGTTTGGGAAACCTCCCACATATTGTTCAACTATAATCCCCTTCCAGCCTCACAACAGTAATGATCAATCATGGTCCACTGAGAGTTATAACTCTGGATCATCTGGAGGACCACTGGTTCTCCACCAGTGATACACTAAGCAACTTGGATAGGAAATCTAAATCCAAAACAGAACTTGGTCTTTGCAATGAATGGGTGATCTGGAGGTAATAGGTAAGAGGTTGAGGTAAAGGTAGGGAAAGGTTTCCCTGTCAGTTGTGTCTGAATCTACAGCATGGTGCTCATCTCCATTTTTTGGCCGAGGGAACTAGCGTTGTCTGAAGACAATTTTCACGATCATTTGGCCAGTAGGACCATATGCCAAAGGTGCACCAAATGCTGTTACCTTCCCACCAAAGTGGTACCTCTTAATCTACTTGTGTTTGCATGCTTTCAAACTGCTAGGTGGGCAGGAGCTGGGACAAGGAACAGGAGTTCATTCCATTTCCATGGTGCCCAGGTCTTGAACCCGAGGTGTCAACTGACAAGGTAAGAATAATAGGTAAGAACGCATGGAGAAAAGTCCATGGAAAGCACCTTGTGCTTTTCAAAGGAAATTTTTCTTATTAATTGTAATTGTCATAGTATCCATCTTATCTGATGAACCAGTTTGTCAGGGTCTGAATTATAAGAAGTTTTTTTTAATTAAGCAAGCTTGAGTTCATTCCCAGTAACTTTTGTTCATCACATCCCATTCCTTAGAGCCTTTTAAAAATAATAAGTATCTTGATCAAGGGGACCAGAATTCTGTAATTTAACACTGCCTGCAGCTGTTTTACTGGTATGCAAAAAACTTTCCATACAGTATGCCTGGTCTAATTGAGGACTAGAATACTCATCCTGATTTAAACAATTAAGCAGGATAAATACATATTAAAAAACAAAAGTCAAAATGAAAACAAAAATACCCTAAAACTCTCACATTCAGGCCTTATGTGCAAAAAAGGCAATTTTTGTGCTGAAGGATCTTACAATTCAAAAATTGTCTATTGGGATCAAAAGGTGAGAGATATTTGGTAGCAAACTGAATATATTCAGTTCTGGGTGTGTTATTAGTCTTGAAACTGAGATGGCAAACTTTCAAGCTATAATAAGCTACAACAGACACTAAAATGGACACATAGTTTGGGGAAGAATAACATGGCTTAAATACATGGATGTGATTTTGAATTATATTCCAAACATGGAATTTATCAGTACACGCGGAACTCTGAATTTACCAAACATGGGGCGCAGCGATAAAGATGCATCTTTAATGATGGAACTGTACTGCAAATTTATGGCTTTGGATTGATTATATATATTTGCTCCTTAAGAACTGGCTCTTTCCATTACAAAACCCACCAATATTATTCTGTGTGGTCAAAATTTAATGCTGGAACTTTTAATTATATATCATAAATTACTTTTGTTTCCTTTCTATATTTTTCAAAATTTTTATTTCTGTTGACTAAAGCAGAGGTCACCAACTGGTAGTCTGCAGGAAAATTTGGGTGTTCCGCGGGCCAGGCACGTCCAATAAGATGCGCCTAGCCCTGCCCCTGCCCCACCTTCACTATATAAAGTGTAGACGTAAGCAACAGTGGCGGTTCTTTGCCCTCATGGCTTCGTGACGGTGGGCGGAGCAGCGGCGGCATATGACCAAGCAGTGGCAATTCTCTCTTTCTCATTCTTTCTGTGTGTGTCTCTCTCACTGTCTCTGTCTCTCTCTTTCTGTGTGTGGATCTGTCTCATTCTCTCTATGTGTGTGTGTCTGTCTGTCTCTCTCTGTATGTGTGTGTGTCTGTCTGTCTCTCATTCTCTCTCTTTCTCTGCATGTCTATCTCTCATTCTGTGTGCGTGTGTCTGTCTCTCTCATTTCCTCTGTCTCTCTCATTCTTTCTCTCTCTCTTTCGGTCTCTCTCATTCTGTCTGTGTGTGAGTCTCTGTCTCTTTCTCTCTATCTCTCTCTCAAGCAGGAACAAATATCACACTAAAATGTGTAATACTTAAATAAGCTTCAATTAATAATTAAACTAACTTTAATAATTTTGCTACAATTAAACATTTAAAGGTTTTGTTATGATCATTTATGATTTTGTTTTAATTTTGTTATATTAAATAGATACCTTTTATATTAATAAAATGGAAGTTCTCTGATCATTATTTTACAAATGTATGTACCTTTTAAAAATATTCATATTGGTAGGCCTCAGGATTTCAAATTATGAATTTGGTGATCCCTGAGATCAAAAAGGTTGGTGGTCACTGATCTAGGACAGGGATTATCTAAGAATAGGTTGTGATGAAGAATTTCACAGAGTTCACTTAAGTCTCCATCATGTTTTATTCCCAAATAGTGGCTCTGGGAATATCAATCTCCCCATCTTTCCACCCACTCACCCATACTTACCTGCCTGATCCTGTAGGAGTTCCTGTCATGTCATAATGCTAGTCAAGGGATGAGGTAGCATAACAGCTAGTTAGCAAAACAACTATATTTGGGGAATTTGAGGAAAGATGAGGAGGAAAAGATCAAGGAGATCCCTTGAATGACTTTGGAAAAACTATGGATTGTTGTATGCCCAATACAGGTTGAGAAAACATGATTTGTCCATAGAGTTCCCAGGATTCGACCTCCTGTAATTAGCTAATTATAACTTTAAACAGGGGGACATATTTCTATTTTGCACTACCCTAATTGGATTTTTCTGATCTCAATTTTGCCTGAAGTATTTTTCAAGCAAGGTGAAAATATAAACTAAATAGTTAATTATTGAGCCACACCCACTAGTACAGTAACAAGAAATAGTTATTTTTTTAAAAAAAAATCATGTTTCTTCCATGAAACAGATGGAAAGGAGCCTGCAAGGGAACCCTATTGAATCATTGTCCATTTTGTTTGAAAATATATTAATGCAATTTTTCATTGTAAATTTATGAAACTTACTCTTAGTAAATATTCTTTTGGTCTTTGCCATTGGTTTCAGAAATGCATTCAATAACATTTATAATTAAGAGTGTATAGTGAATAATCTCATCTATTTCACTGAAATCCATTTTTTTATACAAGATCATTCCCAATAAGAGCTAATCATAAACTTCAATCTTACCACAACGACACCGTGTTGAGTGGTGGGACTCTTTAGCTGTTCAATGAAAACTGGTGAAATAATAGCTGTTCCATGATCCCTGCCTCTTCTCCATAGAGAACACAATAGGACCCCAAATTTTGTTACTAACAAATCCACAAAAAATCACAATGAACTGAACAAAACCCTTTGGCTGTATGACAAACAATAATTTTCTCCACAATCTGTGTAGATACTTGATAGTTCATAGATGTTTTTATTTGTGTAGGATAAACTGTTGTGAGGATAAAATGAAGGACAGAAGAACAGTTGCATCTTCTTTTTAAGAAGACACTCTACAAAATAATAACATGCAGAATTAAATTTTGTTACATTTATTTCCACCCAGGCTCTAGGCTGTGTATGCTTATTAAAGGCATCACAGCCATAGTAATGTAATTGGTCTCAACATTTACAGAACAGAAAGTGTACATGAAGAATTTACACAAGAGGAAATTTCCAAGAAGGAAATTAAGAAGCAGAGCAAAAATGGTAGCAAGAGAAGGTATGACCAAAAGAGAAGGAATCTGAAATTAATTGGATCAAGGAAAATGTGTGTATTGAAAAGTGATAGCTAGTAATAATCCCTAAAACAAAAATAGGCAAAGAGGTAAATGAATAAAATTAGGTTAATAATAAAGTTCCTACATGTCATAAAGAGGTTCTGAACTACATTCTAATCAGAGTAAAAAATGCTTCACTAGATGTTTGAATGGTTGAGCTCACTATGATCCAGCTTCATAATCTTGTCAAATATTTTTAAGTGAACTATTTTGTAATATAAGAAAATATAAAATATAAATAAAAAGTAATGGAGAATATTTGTTTATACAAAATATTTGTTTATGCAAAATAACAAAATTTCATGTCAGGCTCTCCCTGACCCTTCTTTTAGTAAGGAGATTAAAATAACAAAGTAATATCACAAAAATATAATTGTAAATGCTATTAACTACTGAGAAATTATAATAAATATCTGCCCTTTTTGAATTTCTATCACATCTCCCATTTGTCAAGAATTCTCAAAGATAGTACATAAAGGTGCAGCCAGACCATCCACAAATTTCTTGAGTTTCCTGGAATGTAACTCATTTGTTACTTAAATTTATTAAAGGTAAATAGGTTTTTTCATTACTTTGTTTCATTTATTTATTTTACATGTCTATATGATGTCCTCTCTCAAATATCTGTGGCCAGTATATAATATAACTATATAAATGTTTAAAATACTGTTAATATTTTAACACCACCAACATAAATCCCTAAAACTAAATGTTGCTTAAGGCTTTAAATATTATTTCTAAAGGCTTTATGCTTTAAGTAAAGGCTTTAAATTTCTTATTGGAGTAGAAGACTTGTCTTGCTGTCAATGGCAATTTGTTTCACAAGACCCTCCATGGGGAGGGGGGAATAGATATTTAAGTTTAAGGTGGAATTTGCAAAAGGTGGAGCAATGTATAGCTCATTAAATGGGACTGGATCGTCTTTAGAACTAAGCAATGGAAAGGATGTGCCAATGTGCTGATTCTGGGGCAGTTGTCCCATAACAAACATACTGCAGTAATCTAAATTTACACCATTTATTCAGTGTCAATACTAGATTCAGGAGGACTCTTAGGTGTAAACCTGAACTCTTACTTCAACAGTAGCTGAGTCACTTCAACAGTGAAATGGGCAACATATAAATTAAATCAATAAATAGATAGACAAATTGAAATGTAACCTCATCCAGAATAACACCATAATCCTGAAATGGACCCACAGAACCAGCAGTAATTTAATCTTGTCTGAATTCTGCTCCAACTGATCTTTCTGGTCTCCTAAATCTTGGAAATAGGGGAAAGAAAGGAGAAGTATTTTCTATCTGGTAATAACTGGTAGTAACTGCTTGAAATGGCCTCCCTGTGACTTCATAGTGATTTCAGATAGCAGGCAAGACAAATTGGAACCTTGTGGAATCCCCCAAGACAATGCCCAAGAGATCAAGCAAATTCCTTCTAAAGATAACTTCTGATCATTTCCCTAAAAGGTAAAAAGCCATGTCATCACAGGACAGAAGCTTGCACGCTTACCTCGTTTAAAAACGAGAGGATCAAAAGCAGGTGAGGAGCGGGATTTAGATTTAAAATTGATAGAAGTCTTACTTAATATGTCATCTGTTTTTATAAATACAAGCTAGTATTCAACATTTCATACTTAAACCTTGGTAACAAGACAGCTTTGCCGCTGTAGATGACCTTAAACTTGACTGGGAGAGAGAAATGTGTGACCCTGTTGGGTTTTGGATCTTTCAGCTGCTTTTGATCCCATGGCTGTAGTATTTTAAAAGAGGTAAGCGTGCAAACTTCTGTCCTGTGATGACATGGCTTTTTACCTTTTAGGGAAATGATCAGAAGTATTCCACACATTATCCTGTAGAACTGCTTTAAGTAAACTGTTCTTCTTTCAGTCTTCAGAAAGTCAGCTTCCATTAGATAATATACCTGCAACTCATTCAAGACCTGCTTGCATCTTACTATTGTGCCCCACTACAAATTCAGGAGCCAAAAGATGCAGTCAGGCCTTTTCTTAGCATTACATGACTGTCCTCTGTATCTGCCAGGCTATGCTGTGAATACTGTCTTTGGTTAAGAAGTTGCTGGGAGCTCTAACATTTAACATCTCTTTGCCTTCAAACTGGGAGCACTGCACAGCTCTACTATTTTGATTTTTTTTTAAGGGAATAAATAGCAAATGTAAACTATTCCTGGTTTCATGGATATCTTCTGAATCAAAGAAAATGTCCCATCATAGACTGGGATATGTCTGTCTGCGAGTGAAACTTTTCATTCTCTTCCCTTTTGTGAATGGAATATATCTTGCCATGGATTTCTTTTAAATTAAGAAATTTATGTCCTGATTTGTGCAATGTTAGCAAACTAATGCAACTTAGGATACTGTTGATGTATCATGCATCTGAAAGGAAGTCATCCTACTTTGAATGATACACCAATATGCTCTTTTTTTGAAACACCGGGCTTTGGATCATTTCAGATTTTATTTATCTGATTTGAATATATTTGCTCAAAATCTGTTTGAAAGATCTTTAAAGTTACACCTCTCCATATTAAAAATACAAAACTAATGAGAGATTTAATCTAAGATTTAATCTCTTTAGTTGAAAAATAATTCATTTTAGATTTCAATGATATATGAGTATAACGAATAAAAACATGACATTCAATTTACTTAGGTACTTTAAAACAATTCCATGTGAGACTTGGAGATAATATGGTTTGTATGAAGAGACTGGGCCATTAGGCTCAAAGGAGCACCAAATTGGACAACATCAATGGGCAGGCCACTAAAAAGATCAGTTTATGATGATGACGGCAATATTATCAAAGTGTCAGCACAATTTTCAACTATGACAATATTTCTAGAAATATTATCATGGCATCATAAACAATTGGCATGAATACTTTGAAGTCTCCTTTTGTCCATCACTTGGAAATTTAACCCAGACAGCTGAAAATCAGAATGATGCAAATAATTATTTAATGAAATGGTTAGGATTGACCTTCCTTTCAGGGATCACTAAGTAATTCCTAAGACTTAAGAAAACACAGGCTTACATCATTTATCCTGATATTATTAAAAACTAAAAAGATATTTAAAACAAGCACAGAATAGGCAGGCAATGTGTGTAACTTGTTTGATTAATTATATTTGATCTGGATACCATGGTACTGAACATACATGCATGTGCATGTGCACACACACACACACAGAATCTTCCTGGATTTGAGCACAATTTCTGGCAGCTATAGAGCCACGTTCATGTAGATTTCTTGGCAGCTATGTAAAAATACTTTGCTGTATGTTATTGCCTTCTTCCAAGATATTTCTTTGACTTCGCAGTCTCTCTGGAGTTTCTCTGTCTCCCAACTAAAGACTAAGAGCTGCATAAACATATATCATATGTTTATGGCTGATATTTATAAAATGATACACTGAATGTATTGTGTTTAATGTACAAAGTGTTGGTAAAGCAAAATGTAAAAGTCTAGCTGACATTTGAAATTAATGAAGCAATATCAGAACTAATAACGCCTCACCTTTTGTTGATTGGGATAGAAATATCTGTAAAATGCCTGGTTACTGACAAACCTTGACCCAGCAATTCTAATTAATTCTCATGCTCTAGTGGTCTGTGCAGTTGTAGCTTCCAGATATTCTTCAAGGACAGTCCCCTGTAGAATGGATTCTTTCAAAATCATCATAATCAGGAGCATGTTGCATATTTCTGAAGTTTGGGCTTTTTAAATTGAACTGTTCTATGTCTATTTTTACTTGGAACTTCTATATAGTTTAATTCCATAATTCTTTGTAATTCTATCAATGTTTAAAGGTAGAACAAAGCAAGATCTAAGGTTCTCTTCATTCTAAGATACCTTCCAGGAATTCCATTGGCCTAACTTTTATTATTTCCTCATTTGAGGGTGATTTCTCTCCTTTACAACAGATCATCCTTTATTTTCTTTTAATTCTGCATGCTTCTGTATATAGTAAAACTGAATACTACTTTATATGTGTATATTACTGTTCCTGAAGGAAGCATGCTCATAGTCACTGGAAACGCTTTATCATCATTTTCAAGTGAACGTGTGTGAACTTTATGGTGAAGAATATTTACATAGAATGTTCATTTTTTACACAAACTGATGTACTGATTCTTTGTCTCTTGGTTTGCAGTCACAGATATCTGTCAATTGAAGAAAGAAGATGGTACTTGCAGGGATTTTGTTCTAAAATGGTATTTTGATCCAGAGACCGCAAGTTGTGGTAGATTCTGGTATGGTGGCTGTGGTGGAAACGAAAATAGATTTAACACGCAAAAAGACTGTGAAAAAGTCTGTGTTTCAGGTAACAAATAAATAATTATTTAACTGCATGCTTTTATTTTCTAAGAGCAAATGATTAATAGGTCTACAAAATGATTATGCTGTGTTTCACTGTTGGTGGAATTGTTTATATGATAATATGCAGACAGAAGGCATGGACATTGTATTGCCAAGTCTTAAAATGTAGTGCCAAAATATTTATAGTTGTTTGGTGTATTAAACCAAAATTTGAGTCAGAGACAAGAAAATACTTTTTAAAAGGTAGTATTCCTGTAAGCATGTTTGGTGGATTAAAGTTTCTCAGTTTTTCATAGTGTATTTTAATATAGTTTCTGAGGTCCTTGTGATTATGTAGATTTAGATAATGAGAAAGGAAAGCCTGCCCAGGGTTGCATGTACAGAAGTCGTCTAGACTGCAATGGACTCTTCAAGGTTGAGGGTGAGATGACATCCTCCATCACACCCTACCCTATGCAGTCAGTCCTGGAACTGCTTTAGAAAACAGCAATTATTGCCTATTCGCTTACCTTTATGCATTCTCTTAAATTCATCAGACCATATTTTCATGAAAATGTTTCAGAAGTGAAATATTAATAAAACATTGTCATTTTCTAGCTCACATCAAGCCTGGTGTTGTGACAATGATTGGAACTTAATTACAGCAAAACATCAACAGATACCTCTAAGAAAACCAGGAATCAGCCATTGCCAACATACCCCATGTAGAAGCTAAGGGTATAAGGCTCCCTTGCACTGTGCTATTTCTGCTTTATTTTCTGTGCAAATCTTGAAGAAAGTGTTTTGCTGCACAATTTTATCAATATGGTGCTAAAGTTTTTGTGGACTGAATGCTCAATGTGTCTGAGATATACTCTATAATTTCAACAATATGTACTATTTTACCCACCACCAATTTTAAAGGTTTAAACAAATCAGAGTTTATTTTGGATTCTACTAGCATGGCTATTTTGGCTATTGTAAAGATTATAAAAGAATGTGGGGGAAAACACTGCCATTGTTATATACTTGCTTTTATCATTGTCATAACTGAACATAACTTTAGATGGAAAGCCTTATGTCTGTTCTGTAAAAAAAGGAGTCAACTTCGAATTCTACTTTTTACACTTGCTAGATTAGACTTTATATCAATTTTCCTTTATGTATGTGTGATCAGTCACATCAGTAACAAATGCAGCATTTGTGGTACCAACACACTGCTCGAACTAACAATAAAGTTCAAGAGTTTTTAAAACATGGTGTAGAAGGTTTCTAGCAATCTAATGTGGTGTGTTTTGTCATTTTTATTATTTTTTGCTGGGGTGGGAATTTTATTTTTTATTATTTTGTTTCTAGGAAATCTTTACAAAAGAACTTTTAAATAAAGATTTTTTTAAAGTCTTCGCATTTCATTGTATATGTGGTGGTGCTTTTTACAATAAAAACATAATTCTATAAAAATGAACCTTGCCATCTGGTCTTGTTTATTACAAATCAAATGGAACTTAAGACAGTAGCCAGAGTTTTAAAAGCTTAAAACTGCTTCCTGCTTTTTTGCCTGTCTTGAACAGCTAGATAATGTCCATTTAGACAATCTGGGTGAAAATCTTTTATTAGAAAGTGATTTGAAAAATTAGAAGATGGTGCACCACTAGGCCTTAAAAAGCATATGGAAGAGTATGTTCACTCCAACAACTTGGCCATTATGCAAAATGGTTGCTAAATGATAAAAAACAGAGAGAGAGAGGGAAGGAGGGAGAGAGGAGGGAGACAAAGGAGAGGAGAGAGATGTGAAGATCACTGGTTGCTGTCCTCTCATCAGATAAATTCTGATATCTTTTTTCATTTTACTTTTAATTTTACATATATTTTATAGGGGCGCCCAATTTTTCTTGCTTAATCTTTTTCTATTAGTTTTTCCTCTGTACCCTTTCAACATTAAGTAACTCTTCCCAGGATGTACATTTTAAGTTAATCCAAAATAGCAATAGCAGTTAGACTTATATACCACTTCACAGTGCTTTATAGCCCTCTCTAATCAGTTTACAGAAATCAGCCTATTGCGC
>JANHFO010010397.1:43487-55392 GCA_032468095.1 Pareas carinatus | reverse complement strand
TGGACAGATGAGAAGCTCTGGCCATTGTCAAGCTACATCTCTGTACATTCAGAGAGTGGAAGACTCTATGCTTTGCAATCCTTGGACTATGAGGAGCTGAAAGTGCTGGAGTTCCAGGTGAGAGCCAAGGATGCTGGAATGCCTTCATTGTGCGGCAATGCGACTGTTCAAGTCTTTGTGTTGGACGAGAATGACAATGCCCCTGCTGTATCAAGGTCATCAGAAGAGAACCTGATTCTTCTAGTGGTCCCCGTGATGGCTGGCCATATTGTAGGCAAGGTCCATGCCTTGGATGCAGATTCTGGATACAATGCATGGCTAAGGTATGAACTGGTTGAAGAAAGCAATGGTCCATGGTCTGTAGGGCAGTATAGTGGTGAGGTGAGTGCCAAATATCCTCTGGATGAATCAGAAGGTGGCAAAATCCATAGTGTTCTGGTTCTTGTGAAGGACCATGGAAAACCTCAACTGTCAACCACAGCCACCCTGACTGTGTCACTTGTGACAAGTGGTCAGACAATCAAAACGGATATTAATCTTCCAAGGTCAGGGGAGAGCTTTGTGCCCCTGGTGGACTCGATCAACGTCTACCTGATCATTGCCATCTGCTCTGTTTCCAGCCTCTTCTTGCTGGCCACTCTCATCTATGTGGCCCTGCGATGCCACTGCAAGGCAAAAGAATCCATGGTTTATGGCCCTGGTATGGCCACCCTGGTGTGTGCCAGTGAAGTGGGCAGCTGGTCCTATTCCAACCGCCAGAGCCACATCCTGGCAAGGGTGAGCACAGAGGCTGGTGCCAAGAGCGACCTCATGATTTTCAGTCCCAACATTCCTGCCTTTGCAGATAATGGGGAATATAGAGATGGGACAGAGATACTTCCAGATTCAGCTAAAGAGGTGAGTTGTGCTCATTTTGAAGTCCTTGACATTCAGTCAACACTCTATATCAGTGCTGAATACAAAATACTGTTTCAACTAAATTTAAAATGATAGTCTTGGCAATGAACCTCATTGTTAACCAACTGATTTAAAAGTTATTAATTCTAAGAAATTTTTAAATGGAAGTAGCTACTAAAGGACAGTTGTAGTTTATTTAATGGTTGCCAAAGTTGTTTCATTCATATATATATGTATATTATCATAATTATTTTTGTAAAGTTTCTTCAGTGAAAGTCACCCCCAAATACTGTACCTTTTCCACAACTTTAAAACCAGTTTTAAATTTCATTTTCTTCTGATCTTCCACCTTTATGTTCTTGGTCAGTATTGTTGTCTGATTTATTTATTCTTCAACCCACCATTTCTCCAAATATGCTCAATGTTCTCTAGCGGATCTTGCTCAATCAATACCAGATCGTCTGCAAATGCTACAAACATAATTTGTAATTGTGCGTTTTAATTTGTAATCATTTTGCTCTGTTATTCTGTTTAATATCTCCATTTAACAGTTCCAACACTAGAATAAATAGTAAATGGGATAAAGGAGAACCCTGTCTTGTTTCTTTCTGGATTTTACATGGTTTTGTAAAATCTCCATTCACCACGATTCAAGCTTTCTGCAGTGTGTGGATGGACTTCAGACCCTGTATAAAGCCCAATCCAAAATCCATCTTTTCCACTACTTTAAACAAAAAGGACCAGTTCCAATTGTCAAAAGCTTTTTCTGCATCCAGAAAGATTAACGCAATCTGTTTATCACTATGATGTTGTAAATATTCCATTATATTACTCTTATATTATCTTTTAGGTGTCTTTTAGATAAGACGTCACACTGGTCTTCATATATATAATCCTGTAAAAATTTTTAAAGTTTTTCAGCTAAAATAGATGTAAAAAGTTTGTATTCATCATTAAGGAGAGAAATTGGCCTGTAGCTCTTCACAGAGGTCAAATCCAGTCCATCTTTGAGTATTAAAGAAATGTAGTCATCCTTCCAACAGTCTAGTATAGGATTCCCCTGTAGGATAGAATTCATTAAGTCCTTCATCAGGAGAAGCAGTTGATCTTCAAAAATTTTATAGAATCCACTCAGTAGGTCACCTGGTCCCAGAGCTTTGCCTGTTTTAGCTCTTTTAACTGTGTCTATTATTTCAAAAGTTGTTATTGGACTATTCAGAATTTGCCTGTAGTTTTCTGATAGTTTAGGGGTTCTTAGTTGGTATATAGTATCTAAATAGATTTCTTGTTTTAGTTTAATAATGCCAAAAAAAGTCTTTGAATGTTTTTGTATCTATATAGATCTTATTCTTCTCTTGAAGCTTGGTTTTTGTCTGTTTTTCTTTTTCTTAATTTCTGTGCCAGCCATCTCCGTGGTGTATTTGTTTTGTATATTTAAGTTTCTTTTCAATATATGAAACAGTTAATAAAGGAATTTGTTGTTGCAGTAATTTTACTTGATTTTAGAATCTACTGGTGAATTCTGGAGTTCCCTCTCCTTCAATTTTTTATAACACATGTTAGATTTTTTTCATCTATCTTTCTTCTAATTGTTGTGTTGTATTGTGTTGTATCCAAAGAGGGCAGCCGGCGTGGCAGCAGGGCAACTCCTATTGGCAGAGCCCTAGGACAGGCACTGGCCTATTGCAAGCCATGGATGAACTCTGGGACTCTGATTGGTGGAACCGCCCTTTATCCAGCAAAGTTAAATGTGTTAAATACCCGAACATGCGGAAGTGTCTTTTGTCTTGGTTTTTGTTTCTGTTAATAAACAGTTATTGGTTAAGTCATGCATCCGCATCCCAATTTGCAAACTAAACAGTAGCGACGAGGTTTGGGAGAGACCCCACAGGATCATGAACGGCACATCGATAAACCTCCATGATGGCGGAAATCGGCAGAATGGACGAATTCGATGTCATGCAGCCCGAGTGCTGGAAATCTTACTGCTCAAGATTGGAAAGATTGGAAAGATTGGAAAGTTACATGAAAGTGAATCATATATGAGAGGACAGTATGAAGGCAGCTACACCTCTGTATGTTAGTGGACCGGTAGTTTTTGATATTGCCAAAAACTTGTTCACGTCAACGTCAATCGATTCGGTCGCTTATATGGATCTCAAGAATCGATTAGATGAATATTTCACCCCCATGCTATCTGTAATTGCCTGGCGACATGCCTTCACTAAGAGAGATCAGAGAGAAGGGGAATCTGCCGTGGAGTTTTTAGCTGCCCTGTGGCATGCAGCACGATCCTGCGCCTTTCAAAATCTAGAAGAGCAGCTGAGAGACTGATTGGTCTGTGGACTAAGGGATCAAGCAATCCAACAAAAGTTTTTCATGAGGGGGGACATATCCTTCTCCGACACCCTGAGAGAGATAATGTCCCATGAGGCATCTGGAGGAGCGGTCAGAGTAGTGAGAACATTATCACCAGACACACCCAGCGCAACAGTTCATCAAACTGCAGCCACAGATCACAAGGACAAGAGGGTGCACTGACAACAAGAGAAAGGAGGTGGAATGCCCAGAATTGTGCCCAGAATCGAACACCATCCAAGACCGGATGGCTACCCGATTGCCCAGGGTGCAGTGGGCCCCATGCGAGAATGAACTGCCGATTCCGCACGGCCGACTACAGAGTGTGCGGGAAATGGGGCCACATTACAGCTGTGTGCAGAACCAAGAAAACAGCTGCATCCTCGTCGGCCAAGGTAAGATGGGAAACAGGGGGCCCTAGGTCACACAAGATCATTAACTGCTCTTCTGCACACCCATGAAGCGAGGACAAAGCAACTCCTCCCATCATGGGAAAATTGTGGCTGAGGGTTAGGTTTCAGGGAATGCCGTGCAATATGGAGCTTGATACGGGTTTGGCCCTCTCAATAATATCTCTCCATAATTTTGACCACGTATGCAAGGCCAGGGGGAGGGCTGCAAAACTCAAACCAGCCACAGTCATACTAAAAGATTTTCAAAATTCCAGATCCGAGTAATGGGTGAGGCAGAAGTCAATGTTGAATTCAAAAGTTTTAAGACGCCCCTTCCTGTCACAGTCGTTGAGGGCAATAGGACAAGCTTAATCGGCTTAAATTTGTTCAACGCCCTAGGCATAGAAGTATGTGGCATATACCAGATAAGTGAGACCCCTCTAGCGGCTGCATGCCGGGAGTACAGTGACATATTTGAAGAGGAGCTGAGTCAATACAAGGGCAGACAAATAACGTTCTATCTTGACCCACAAGTAACACCAATTTGGCTAAAACCTAGAAGAGTGCCTTTCGCACTCAAACCAAAAATCGATACAGAAATTGACAAAGTAATTAATCAAGGGATATTAGAACCTGTCAACAGCAGCCCATGGAAAACACCCATAGTAACCCCCATGAAAACCAACGGCGAAATTAGAATATTTGCAGATTACAAATGCACCATAAATAAGGCACCAAGACAAAACACATACCCCATCCCAATTATTGGACACATCCTGGCCTCACTGAGAGGGGGGAAATTATTCTGTAAGCTTGATCTGGCACAAGGATATCAGCAGTTACCGGTTGTCAAGGCAATTGCCAGTGCGCAAACAATAGTAACCCACAAAGGCGCATTCAAAGTGAAGAGGCTACAATTCGGCGTTAGCGTGGCACCTGGCATATTCCAGGGGTTAATGGAAAACACACTAAAAGGAATTCCGGGGGTGTGCCCTTATTTTGACGATGTCCTAATCGCAGGTAATTCTGAGAAAGCACTGGCGACCTGACTCAAAGCAGTTTTAGACAGGTTCAGGACAGCAGGTCTGAGGTTAAAAAAGAATAAATGCAAGATAGGTGTTCCATCTACAGAATTCTTGGGATTCCGTATTGATGCTGCAGGCATCTACCCGGCAGACAACAAACTCAAGGCAATAAAAAACGGTCCACCCCAAAGTCGAAGGAGCAACTGCAGGCATTCCTGGGTCTCCTTAACTTCTATCACTCATTTTTACCACATAAAGCAACCATCGCGGAGCCCCTGCACACATTGCTGGACATAAAGGCAAAGTGGGAATGGACAGAAACACACACACAAAGTTTCAGAGCAGCGAAGGCACTCCTAACATCTAACATCTTCCTCATTCATTTTGACGAGACTAAGCCAATTTGCATAGTCTGCAATGCATCCCCATACGGGATCGGGGCAGTCCTTAGCCACGAGGATGAAAGCAGATTACAGTCACAATTGTGTACTACTCACAAACACTCTCATTGGCAGAAAGGAATTCCGCACAAATTGATAAAGAGGCACTAGCAGTAGTCGCGGGAATTAAAAAATTCCACTACTATCTCTATGGGAGGAGTTTTATCGTATACACCGACCACAAACCATTATTGGGATTTTTCACAACAAACAAACAGATACCTCAAATCATATCGCAGGGATATTAGCCGCTCAAAGTTCCACCGCGGGAGAAGAGCAGCGCTGGTGGCAACAGCAGCAACGGCCGTCATGATGACGACAGGGCCGGAGCCAGCGGATTCAACTTCCACAGCCTCTGCAGATTCAGCTTCCACAGCCTCTGCAGAGGGTACGGAAGAGCTGGGGGAGCCGAGCGAGATGAGCTATGAAGCCGAGCGAGCAGTGAGAGCGACCGAGCGACCAAGTGGGAAAAACAAACAGTGGAGTGGGTGAGCAGAGCGAGCGAGCAGAGCAAGCGAGTGGAGCACGCGGTGACCCCCCCGACTCTTTCGTTACCGCCAGACTGCTGATGAGGAGCGCCAGCGATGAGAGTGGTGGCGGCGGCAGCGGCAACAGTGGTGACAGCGGCGAATGAGCCCACCAGTTTTGGGTCTGGGAGAGGGGAAGACCCCCCTTTTTGGGGGTGGGTGCTGCTAAGTCACCCGGATAGCTGTGGAAATGAAGATGCCGGTTCAACAGTTCGTCGTTGAGTGTGGGAGGGGTTTGTCATGTGGGATCAGGAGGGGCTCTTTTGGCTGGGATCCCCTCCTTGTGGTTGTGAAGAGACTGATGAGGGCCCTGATGTGGGGGTACATGCCACCCCCTGCTACCCCATGGGAAGTAAAATATCGTCCCGACTGCTTTCCCTCCCACCGGAATTTCTTTTGATGACTCTGATGTTGTCCTGCCATGACGCCACATTTCTTTTCCTCTCTGAATTTGGGAACCCAGATTGCTTCCTGTCTGTCTGCATGGTGCGCTCATCCTGCTTTCTCTGTGACTCATACGAGGACTAATTCCATCTTTCCCCTGGACTAATTGGATCACTAGAACTTTGGACACTGTTTCCTAACTTCTGCTATGACCGTTGTGTATTCTTTCACCTACCTCAGAGCACTGCAAGAGTCCCCCATCTCACAGGCCTGGCCCGACACACTATCCAGGGCCTACCTTGATGACGGATCTTGGAACCCCGAGAGGTGGCATGCGGGAAAGGCCAGTAGGAAATTTAAATTAAGGAGTTTTTTAAGGGTTTTTTTAGCCATGGTTTTAAGGGGTTCAGGAGGGTGGGTTTTAAGGGGAGTGGGAGAGTGTGAGGGGCCATCAGGGAGGCTTGGACATGGCGTGAGAGCACTGGGGGTCAGAGAGGGGGATTCCAAGAAGATGAGGAATTTAACATCTCTGTTGTGTGTGGGAGGCATAGATAAGGCGGGAACAGGGGGCCAAATCCTGTAAGAGGCGCACGCCCCGCTATATTCAAGCGGTGGCACGGGTCGACCCCCACAGCTCTTCCTGTGATCTGAGTGGTACAGGCTTTCAGGTCCCGGGCCTACGGTTGATGCTATGTAATGCAAGGTCCGTAGTAAATAAAGCCCCCCTCATTTGTGAGCTGATACAAAAGGGGGGAGCGGACCTAGCAGGGATCACGGAGGGGGATCCCCCTCATTGATATGTGCCCACCAGGTTTCTGAACATTTCACCAACCGTGGGCCCAGGGGAGGGGCAGGGGTGTGACGGTTTTAATCAAGAAGGAGTTTGTACCGAGGGAGGCCACTGTTTCTCAGGTGGCCAGCTGTGAGTCCCTTTTGGTGAAGTGGGGGTTTGGGAGGCAGAGGGCTGTGCTGGTCGCATACCTGGCTCCCTGCCATGTGACAGCAGCCCAAGCTGCTCGATGTCATCACCGAGGTGGTGGTGGAGACTCCCAGGCTTATTGTCATGTGAGACTTCAACCTGCCATCTGCAGGTGAGCCATCTGAGGCGGCTCAGGAGTTTATGGCCACCATGACGGCCATGGACCTAACCCAATTAGTATATGGGCCAACACACTCAGGGGGACACACTCTGGACCTAGTTTTTGCCTCTGGACAGTGGTTAAATGATATGAGTTTAGGGGATATAGTGGTTGAACCCCTGTCATGGTCAAATCATTTTCTCCTTCGGTTGAACTTCCTCACCGCCACACCCAGCCGCAGGGAGGTGGAACAGATTAAGTGGTTCCGTCCCAGGCTCCTGATGGATCCTGATAGGTTCCAGACGGAGCTTGGGCCATTTCCTGAAGCTCAATCCCATGGCTCGGTCAAGGAGCTAGCAGCCACCTGGAATAAGGTGGCTGGCAATGCCCTGGATCAGGTTGTGCCTTTGCGGCCTCTGACCCAGCATCAAATCACCCCGGCTCCTTGGTTTTCCGAGGAGCTGAGAGAGATGAAATGCCAGAAAAGGTGCCTAGAGAGCAGTTGGAGGGCCAGCCGCACTCAATCTGAGTGATCTTTGGTTAGGACCTTTATTAAGGCCTACCTGGATGCGATCAGAGTGGCAAAGAATAACTTTTTTTCCACTCTGATTGCATCTGCAGATAACCACCCCGCCACCTTGTTTGGGGTGGCCCGCTCTCTCCTCTAATTGGTGAGGTGGGATGACCCCTTGCAGGGTCAGGTGGAGGATTTTAAAGGTTATTTTCAGGGTAAGATTGATCAGATCCAGAACGGCTTAGACTCTGACTGGGTTAGTCCAGGCAGGGTGACTGAGGCAAGTCTTGAGAGTTTTAATTGGGATGAGTTTGATACTGTGGCTCCTGAGGACATGAACAGGATCCTGGGGCGACTTAAGGCAACCACATGTTTACTAGACCCGTGCCCCTCCTGGTTGGTGCTGGCCTCCTGGGAGATGACACGAGACTGGCTCCAGAGTATTGTGAATACTTTTGTTGAGGGAGGGGTTCTTGCCGGCCACCTTGAAGGAGGCAGTGATGAGGCACCTACTCAAGAAGCCTTCACTGGACCCAGCTGTTTTAGGTAATTATCGTCCAGTCTCCAACCTTCCTTTTGTGGCGAAGGTTGTAGAGAGTGTGATTGCACGACAGCTTCCCTGGTACCTGGATGAAACTCTCTATCTAGATCCACTCCACTTCAGGCATGGGTACAGCACAGAAACGGCATTGGTCGCGTTGGTGGATGATCTCTGGAGGACCCAGAATAGGGGTTGTTCCTCTATCCTGGTCCTATTAGATCTCTCAGTGGCTTTTGATATCATCGACCATGGTATCAAGCTGTGCCAGCTGGGGGGGTTGGGAGTGGGAGGCACCGTTCTTTGGTAGTTCTCCTCCTATCTCTCTGACTGGTCAAAGACTGTGTTGGCAGGGGGGGGCAGAGGTCGACACTTGTGGGGTGCTGCAGGGGTCGGTCCTCTCGCCTCTCCTGTTCAACATTTATGTGAAGCTGCTGGGTGAGATCATCCGTGGCTTTGGAGTGGAGTTCCATCAGTACGCTGACGACACCTAGTTGTATATCTCCACCCCAGGCCACCCCAATGATGCCGTCGAAGTGATGTCCCAGTGCCTGAAGGCCATGCGGATCTGGATGGGGAACAACAGATTCAAACTCAACCCCTCCAAGACTGAGTGGCTGTGGCTGCCAGTGTCCCGATATAGCCAGGTGATCCCATCGCTGGCTATTTGGGGCGAAATATTGGCCCGCACGGAAAGGGTCCGCAATCTGGGTGTCCTCCTGGATGCAGGGCTGTCCTTGGTGGACCATGTGGCAGCCGTCACCAGGGGGGCTTTTTACCAGGTTTGCCTGGCACACCAGTTGCGCCCCTTTTTAGATTGGGACACCTTGCAGATGATCACTCAAGTGCTCATCATTGCCCGCCTGGACTGGCAGCCCGGCTGCATCTATTGGGCGATCGGGGCCATAATGTACAAGGTGCAGCTGGAAGACGACCACATGGTCAGGCGGCACATCTACCAGCTGTGACATTGCTGTGGTTCCGGACCGGGAGGAGAAGGAGAGGACCTGCAGGGACCACTGATCGAAGGCGGACGAATTGCAGTGTTCCCGGAACCGGGGTTGGATTCGGGAAGCGAAACCTTCGACAGAGAATGGGCAGACGAACCCCCATGGACGGAGGAGAAGCGTAACCATGGATTCCGGTACACCGACTTTTGGAGCAGGGAAAGGGCCAGCCTCAGCCCTGACGAAGATGGAGAGCAGCCGGGTCCATTGACGGCCGCCCCCACTGCCCCTGGGCCAGCCGGCCCCCACGCGAAGAGGAGAACTTACCCCCTGGAGGTCAGCAGGAGGAAGTTCCGGGGCTGAGCAGAGGGCAGCATCCACAGCAGCCGGGGAATCTGGAAAACGCCCTGGGAACCGGAGAGCGCCACCACGGTTTCCGGACAAAGTTAGGCCACTGGTATCGGGAGTCCACAGGCCAGGCAGACTAATGGTGGCCAAAAGAGGGGGGGGGAAAGGGATTGTTGTATCCAAAGAGGGCAGCCGGTGCGGCAGCAGGGCAACTTCTATTGGCAGAACCCTAGGACAGGCGCTGGCCTATTGCAAGCCGCGGATGAACTCTGAGACTCTGATGGGCAGGACCGCCCTTTACCCGGCAAAGTTACATATGTTAAATACCCGAACATGTGGAAGCATCTTTTGTCTTAGTTTTGGTTAAGTTGTGTGTCCGTGTATCAATTCTCAAACTAAACATATTGTATAAAATATCCTCATATCATAGCCTTACAAGCATTCCAAACTGTTGTCAAATTAGTTCCCTTACCTAAATTATTATTAAAATAGTCCTGAACTACCTGCTTACATTCTTTAGCAACCTGTGGTCTCTGCAAAACAAACTCATTTAATCTCCATTTAAAAGACCGAGGACCTCGGGATTATGGTCAGAAAAAGTCTTTGGGAGAATAATAGCTTTAGTTGCTTTCTGAAGCATATCTTTTGTAGTCCAAAATCTCATCAATTCTAGAAAAGAATTTATGCTTCTCTAAGAAGAATGTGAAGTCCTTTGTTACACTTCCAGACATCAATCAAACCTAAAGTATCGGTCAGCAAGAAAAAAGTTTGGGGCAGTTTCCCTTGTGTTTCTTTAATTCCTTTATCATCTGATCTGTCCAATAATGGGGTTACTACCCCATTGTAGTCTCCAATTACACACCAATACCGAAAAGAACAGAAAAGTAAGTGTTCAGACAAATGTTTTTTAAAATTGGTTTTTTCTTGATGTGGGATGTATAGTCCCACCACAATAGATTTTATTCCCTGTAATTCAATTTGCACAATTACATACCTGCCTTGATCATCAGCAAACAATAAATGTAGATGCAATTGGGGCTTTATATACAAAACTCCCCCATTATTTTTTTCTTTGACTTAGCAGAAATAAATTCTGGACTCAAGATGTTGTTTATTAAATACTTTTTTTATCAGGGTGGATTGGATTTAAATCATGATTTAAATCACTAGTGAAAAGGCTCAATTTAAATCATAAATTTTAAAGAACAGCTGTCATCTCTGACCAGCGGTTGACTCATCAAAGTCCCATTCCCTTTAATGGGATGACTGTTGATGTGACAGTGACACAACAGCTGAGAGACGTGGCGGCAACAGGTGAGTGGATGCCTGCTAACAGGTGCTGCCATGATGGATCTAAAATGACAGGTGCTCTTTAAATTGAAGGACTCCAACTCATTCTTGCTGGTAGTTAGAACATTTGCAAACAAAATGGTTCCCTTTTCTAGAATAATAAGCTGTCAGGTTAGTAAAACAGCGATATCAGAACCGATTTTAGGTTAATAGGTTAATCACACATAGTTGGAGAATTAAAACAATAACATTATATTACATATTCTTGCATTTGCTCAATGTTTAGAAACTGAAGTGCATAAACAAAATATCTTTGAAAAAACAAACCAACAAAAGAATTTAAACTGAATATATCAGCTGGGTCCACATAAAAGAAACATCTTCAAACACGGTCTTGGATTCATTGAATGAGTTTATCAAAAATGTAAATATTGCAGAATATACAGTCTCATGCTACATGACTAAACTCCATGCTGAATAAACTAAATTATTAATGTACCAGCTTCTGATACCCATGTAGCTTCTGATACTGATACACTACGGTGCTCTCTCTCCCCTCTCTCTCCCTTCCCTTCCCTTCCATTCTCCTCTTCCTCTTTCCTTTACTCTTAAGTTTCTCCTCAGTCTTCTCCCTTTTGGCGTGAATCTCTTCCCTCAGACTCACGCCAAAAGCTGCTTTTCCCATCTCAGCTGGTCCTCCTGGCTTCTCCCCTTTTGGCGCAAAACCCCCTCTCTCTCCTCCTCTTCTTCCTTTCCCTCTTCAGTTCCCCCCTCTCTCTCCAATCCCTCCCTCAGCCTCCTTTTTCCTCTGTCCTCTCTCTTGGTGCAAAAGCTTCCTCTCTCCACTTCTCAGCTGGTCTTCCTCGCTCCTCCTTTTTCACCCCTGAGGTACATGTGCCTCAGCTGTCTGGTGGTGGCCACACCCCTTCTGCCAGTCCAGGTGCCCCACCAACCAGCTGACCGACTGTGGTCGCCCTGGTAGTGTGCCCCACCGAACAGCTGATTGGCGGGGTGCCTGATCCTCCGGCAGCTCCTCTGAGCAATCCTCCTCCACTCAGGGAAATTGGCGAGGCCTCCGCCCTGCATAGAGGCTCTTCGGGGAGAAGGAGGGAAGGTGGGAAGGTCCATTTTCAGAGGCGCTTCTGAGCAAAGGAGAGCAGCCATTC